>WOGR01000730.1:0-23277 GCA_015342045.1 Leptinotarsa lineolata
CAGATAATCAACAATTAGACCACCATGACAAATTTGCAAAAGTGAGGCCCCTATTCATTCTTCTGAATAAAAAGTTTATGGAAAACTCGATTGTCAAAGAAATGCACTCAATTGATGAAGCCATGGTACCTTATTATGGAAGCAAGTAATATTTCATATAAAATAATATTTGTTTTAGTAGTAGTACAGTACATCTACCTAATGTATTATATGTAGTACAGTCTTGATTTTATATTTTTTATAAAATTAAAATTTTAGGAAAAATTTAATCTCTTTTTTGCCGCTAATGAGCTTCATTTTCTTTGAAATTACTTCAAGAAAATTTCAAATAATCCTGTAGGCATATCTGGGTTAAATGTACCAGTAATTTAGAACAAATTTAAAACAGATACGGTTTACTAGGATACGTAGAGGGGAATTTAAGCATTGAAGAGTAAATGGTGATACCATCAGAAAACTGACACATTTTTATTAGATTATGGAAAATGAAAATCCCTATAAAAATCGATAAAAAAGTGTCATTATTCGGCACTTGCAGATATAATTGAATTTAAGCATTTTAGTGTTAGATTTGAAAAAATTAAAATGGACTTTTTGTCTGCTATACTCTTATTTGCATTTGTAGAAGTTGCAAACTATGTCTATTTTATATTTTTGTAACTGACTTTCAAGTGAATATTCAGTTTTACTAGATTATCAGTTCTTTCAACAATTATCAACATTTATAAACAATCAAGCGACAACCTTGAAAAGTACTATCACTTGTACTATCATAACAAATTGTCATGTGGAACTAAAAAATGTATCAAATAATTTTCATATAAATACACAAGTGTGAAGTACCAGTCTCATATCTTCTACAACTTGCTACCTTGCAAATATATAGATATATGAATATAATGCTTTTTGTAAAGTCTGAAAATATAAATGCACTAGAAGCCACTAATAGACAAATATCATACTTTACAATAAATATAAAGAGTATATATGTACGATACAAATTCAATTTATATGTTAATAAATTCAATTCATCAATCAATAAATTTACAACTATTCTTTGAAATCCCACGAAATATTACTTTCTCAATATAGCAGCAGTACATTAGCTATCATGAAGTCAACAACGCAGACATTTTGGGAAATACTCACCTGCTTTGGAGGAGGATCTGCAAACAAAAATAACAAAACACGACAGGATATAGGTTATGTTTAATGTTTATACACTGTGGCAGCTCACAGCTGCAGTACAAAGTAAATTACAATAAAGTGAGATGGACCCGTACTGCGGGAAATCAACCTTTCCTCAACCCAGGTGTGATTCCAATACACAAAGTTTGCTCATTACTATGTCGGAAAAAACTGCACCTTATCACCATACGTAATGGTGGTCACGTGACACGATTTGCAATGTATTCAAAAAACAATTTTAGATGTGTTTAACCATTTTTGAATGTACATTGAAGCCAGATTTATCAGAAGTGATATCTTATAAAACTGAAAGTGCAATTCAATTTCTCACAGAATCTTTTGTAGAAAAAATATCCCTTTTTACATGAATATCGGATATATTCAAGTAACACTGTGTGAAATGGATTTTCATCAAGTATTTGACGATTCCATCACATATCGGAATTGATATAGTAGTTACAGAATGAAAGATTTTTGTCTCATATCTAAAATGAAGCTTTTGATTGGGACTTGGAGCCGGATTTGAGGGAAATATTTCCAAAATATATGTATGAACCAACAAATAGCAACTTTTTTTTAAATTCAATGCAGAATTCAAATGACACCCAAACACGTTCTCAACATATCCTTCTTCTCATAAACTTCAAATAAATATAGCATTTTTACATTTTTTTGAAACCTGTTGAAAAAATTCCAAAAGAAGCGAGATTTTTATTGTTACTTTTCTGCTTCCAAATTAAATAAATTTCAACACTTCGTGAACAAACTTTGTACCTACCCTTGAATAATAGTCCTTCCGTTGAAAACTTACCGCAAAACATATCAAAGACATATTTTTTCAAGGATAGGTTTGGTCACCCACCGGAATAGAAATGTATTGAACAAAAATATACAAATCAAATGCAATTCGATAATGATCTTACCAAATTAAAGATCCAATCTCCCAGTCCAAGGGTCCCTACAAATAATCTAACACACTTTTCTCTTTTCATCTATAGTCTAAAAAATCATTTGGAAAATGGATGCATAAAAAACTCAAAATAAATGAAAAAATAAACAATCCAGATTCATATAATTGTGATATTGTAACCAAAATCAAAAATATATCTACACTGCATGGGACAAGTAAAATGTAGTGAATATTGAAATTGAATTTTTTTTTCATTGGAACCACATTCCAATCAGTATGTCAATGATGATATATTTAAACAAAACCAAACTTATTTCTATGATATACTATGTGTTTAAAATTTAAATCACTGCTGTTGTTTTCTCTATAGGCTGGACAAAATGGCTGTATAAATACGTTCTCTTATTACTAGAACAGATGCTGTTTAGAATGTTTTCTTAATGAATAAGAAAATATTCTCCAGAAGCTCCTAGTTGAGAATTTCGGCCCACCTTTAAAATCTGTAAATATATAAATCTGATATCGCTGCATCAATCACCACCTGGAAAAAATCGATGTTCCGATCACACACATTCATAATTTCTAAAACTGTCACATTGATTTGGAAAACTGTTAACAATTTACTGATAGATAGATAGTGATGATAGTTTTTGGCAAATAAAAATAATTCAATATAATTCTTATATGGTTTCGTATATGCTGTGTTATTTATCCCTATTCTAATGGACTGGACCAATATTTTTTTGAGGAACATTTTAATTATTACTTTTTGAAGAGCCCTTGTATATACTGTTCATGACATACTGTAAAATAGTGTAACACTCAGTCAAAAAAGAAATATTCTTTAGAGAATAGGGATTTGGATCGACTGAATACAAAATGCGAGCAGATTTCATAAAACTTTTTTCTATAGACTTCAAGGCTTTCATTGTCAAAATAATAGCCATGTCATTCTTGTTGTGCGAAAATACAATTTTTCATTCCAAACAGAAGTTCATCGGCTGCAATTCAAAAAGATATTTTCTAATTATAAAATGTGTGGTCAGAACACCATTTGAAACATCGATACCACATAGAAAATAATTATATTAGTACGCATTCCTAAAAAGGAATGCTCCTGAAATACATAAATCAAACCTCAAAACTAAATAAGAAAAAATTATATTCGACATTCAATACACAAAAAATATAAATCCACCAATAGCAACAGGCAAGAAATTGTTTTCTAAAGTAGATAATAACCATGTGATAGACGTTCAAAAAAGTATTAAACTTGATCTCTAGAAAATACTCACTTTTCTTCAGTGTTTAATTGTCCTGCGAGTTCGGAGGACCTCCAGTCTGGCCACCACCATATCCGTAAGATGGGAATCCATAGCCTCCTTGCGGTACACCTCCTGGAACAGGCGCTGCCTGTGGTTGACCACCGTAATAACCTAAAAATCAATCAAGACCACTTATTAAAAAACTCAATTGCCTAAACATTAACTAAAAAGTATTTATTCACATACAAAAGATTTAATGTCATTCAAAATTTTCAGTGAAACACAGTAAAGAAATACCGATTACTAAGGTATCTCAAATAAATGTAAGTTATAACTTTCAAATGTAATTAGTTGCAAATAACGTACTACATACTTCATTTCTGCACATATTTGATATTATTCAGCACATTCATTTTTATTTGTAGCATCAACATTACTTTAATAATTGATTTGCTCAGTATTCAGAAAAAACAGAATTGTCGTCTAATAATCAAAATGATAAGTAACTGCTGACATATATATGGTGAGTTTTGAAAATTATAAAAAAAATGACTTTTCTCAATCTTTCTTCTAACACAGGCCACATGTGCATTCATATTTTTTTATCTAAAATTTTTTCCAGCTATTTTACACTCTTTGAACTGTTCAATTTCTTCGTTACTTACCGCCAGCTGGAGGTTGATAACTACCATAAGTTGGTTGCTGTTGGTAACCAGCTGCAGCCTGTGGACCTCCGGTTGCTGGCGCAACTGGTGCTGCAGCTCCTGGTTGTGGAACACCAGTCTGGAAAGAAACACATATTTTGCATGTCATTATGCTTTGCAAGACAGTTGGTGTCAGGTATGGGATTTTCCATCTGCAAGTTGCGAAACTTTATAATAATAGGTTTAATCAGCTTGGACCTAACTTCAACCAGATATTTTTCTGGGGATAATTTTTCTAGTTGAAGGTAGGTTGACTCTGTTAACTTACATGGCTAATAGGAGTAACAACAGGTACGTTGCTTCTTACTTGGTAGTTCGAAAGGTATCAACAGAGGCAACCCAGAACACAAGACTAATAACCATAACAATAAAATAGTTCTTTCAATTATAGTGTGTCAAATAAGAGATCAGAGTACATAAAAAAAACTATTGCCAATTCATTATTTTCGTTTTACTGTATGACTTTACAAAAATGATTACCTTATTTTTCATCTGAGCTTCGATCGCTTCTGCTTCTTTATGCTTGCCAATGCTGCGATAGTATTCTGCCCATTGGGAGCTATAATCGGGATGAGCTCCGGCTACTGGTGTCGGGGCTGCTGGAGCTGGTGCGGGGGCAGCAGCCGGGGGCTGTGTCACTTGGGGGATGGCGGCGGCCGCGGGGTTTGTGCTTTTAGATTTTGCTTGCTGTTCGATCATCTCTGCCTCGCGATGCATACCTGTAAAAAATATATCATTGAAGTTGTTCATGAAAATTCTAGGGATATCCTATCATAAAAAGAGATTATGAAATATTTCATTTTAAACAAGTGGAGGTAGGTCACACTTCTGATGTCTAAAGATATACATGGAAATCAAAGTTTTTCAATCAGTTGAAAAAAGTGAAGTTTAATCTTCCTCTTGAAGATGATCACTTGGTGATCGAAACACATGTCGAGGTGTTAAAAATAACGGTTTGGTGTTGGGATAAAACTCCAATAATATACATATATGTACCTTAAACATGTATATACTAATCGTATAAGTTTTGTGGGAGGTATGTTTATGAAAATGCATTGTTACAGAGCCCTGACGAAGAATTTAATTAAATTCAAAACGTCGGCAAGAAAACAATTGTTTTTATGAAAAAATTGATTCTGTTACCCAACCAACCTTTTTTCAGAAAAATTATTGTATCACTAAATTAGTTAACTAATATTGACTTTTGAAAAATTGTTGTTTTCCCATTCATGAATAAATATATTTGAACAAAAGGATAAAAAGAAACTTACTTAGGATAAATAAAAAAATAAACTGGGAAATATTTTTTGACAAAGAATTTTTTGTTTCTTCTAGATAAATTACGCCACTATTCAAAATATTTAAATATAAACAGATTGTATGCTCACCCAACGATCTGTAATATTCAGCCCACTGTAATGAATAATCAGGTTGTCCTGAACCAGAATTCACTTGCACTGGATTGGGTTGAGCTGGCGGGGCTTCAGTACCTTGAGTTTGACTACCCCACTGCTGCTGTTGCTGGTAACCTCCAGCCGGAACACCCCAACTGCTCTGGGGGTTGTAACCCTGTGGAGCCATACCAGGATAAGCCTATAAAAAAACGACTGTGTTGAAACTTGAAAAAATAAATACTTAGAATTTCAAAAAAGAATGCAGACTTTCCAGATGTTCAATATACGGCACTTACAGTAGGCATATTGCTGGACATTTGTGGTCCTCCAGCCGACACAAAATTCAAAGGTAATTGTACTTTGTCGCTAATTATACTTTTTGCCGTTTCAATCTGATCGGGGCTACCCTTGATGGTGAACGTTTTTTCACTTGCATTCGGATTCTGTTGCCTCCTATCCAACTCGCAATAAGCTCCGGACTGTTGATTGATTTGCTTGATAGTTTCACCTCCTAAAATATTCAATTAATTGTTACCCAGATCAACTGTAGACAAAGACAACAATAATTATTTGCCGACTAGCATTATTACTCCCAGTTCCCAAGTGTCACTTTAACAAAAACCTAACCGCCAAGACCGAACATTATGATCAAGGTGTCATTCGATTCAAAGTGGCATTTTAAAACTTTTTTCGTTATACTCACCTCTGCCGATGATCACACCACACTTGCTGGCAGGTACAGTGAAGGAAACCATGTCCTGATGACCTCCCTGATGACCTCCCCTTCTATCTTCCCACTGATTTCCGCCACCGCCGAAATCACCACCTCCGCCATTTCGATTTCTGTCGAACCGGTCTCCACCTCCGTGATGACCACCTCGACCACCACCTCTTCCACCACCCCGTCCACCGCGACCGCCACCTCCGTCATTATCTCTCTGAAGGACGCTGTCTATAAGCTCGTCTATTCTTTGTCGGGCCTAAATAAAAATTACCTATTTACTCATTTACGACAAAGTACCAAAGGGAATATTATGAGATCCACTTATATTGTAATCCAGTTGGGCTGCTCCTTTCAGGTACTTGATAAAGTAAACAAATATACCTGAATGAAATGAACATAACGTTTTATGGGTTTTCCTACACCAACTTGTCAATGCTCGTGGTCAGTCCAGACCAATGAACACTGGTGCATACATTAGTAGGCGGCAGACTGTAACTTCCAAACTTGCACACTTCCAATGATATATATTTTTTTACTTATTTCACATAGGACACATCTCCTCCTACTAGACACTCATTCATGGTCAACAATTCACCACACACAATCAACATTTCAGCAGACGTCCACCTTTCACATGACAATCAACAACATTCAATACACCATGCATGACCTATGACTATATATCGCTCCTCCTATATTTCAACTTTCAATAATGGCAGCAGTCAGTCAATGACGCCCCCCCACTCTATAGCCCATCCAAACGTCCACACCATCCACATGTTATACTACACCCTAAGTTGAACATCCATCTAACATACAATTGCACTCCACATAAACCCCCATCTGGCAATCAAAATACTCCGCCCATGCTGCCTACACACACTATCGGTGTCATTGCATATTCACATCTAAATTTTTGTTTTTATTAACATTATAACGAAAGAAAAATAATGTTGCAAAACACATTTCAAAGTCCTTAGAACTACTAAAGACTCGAATCAAATATATTATGCGTTTAGTATAGCAAAGTGTCTGAACAATAATACAAAAAGTTTTGTGAATTGTAATTCTCTTTGCATGAAGAAACTACAAGGGCTATTCAAAAAGTAATGTTAAAGCATATGGGAGAATTGTTTGGAAGTGTTGATAATACTGCCAAATACCATATCATACTTTCAGATATTTATAAAAAATCAGTTACAAAGTATTTTTTACACTCGTTCATTTTGAGTAACTCCTGGAGATGACAAACTCTCATGTCGGATAAACAAATGCATGACTAGATACAACATTTTGCAATCCCAGGCTATTAATATTGACCCCTTTCTCAAAGTTCGTAGGTATATACATTTCACTAGTTCCTGAAGATGAACATTGCTTTTAATTTTTTTGAATGGCATTTAACAAATTAGAAACCTAACAGTGGCTGTATATTTCAGATGAGATCTGACTATGACTAATGAGCAGTATATTTTGGCAGACTCTTTATTCGTAAAATATCGGCAACTATTTCGTTAACATTTTGAAAAGTTTTGATACAATTTTGAGTGTCTTCCAAAAATCCTAAAAAGGGCTTTATGAATTACGTCATGATGACTGGTTATCGAATTGTATGTTGAAAGAAAATTTGTATCCTTGAATACACTTTATCGAAAAGCATTTTTTCATTACTTTTTGAACATTTGGGAAAATGGATATACATTTAAAAACATACCATTTCTACAGATTTAGGATTTCCAGATAAAAAGCATCGTCTGTCACCAGGTCCTTCATCTCTAGCCTGCTGGAATTGTACTTTAGCACCAGTTTCTGCTTGAATCTTTTTTATCATTTCCCCACCCTTTCCAATAACAACCCCCACCGCCGGTCTGGGAACGTGAACCTGAAATATCAAATGATTCTTTTGTCATGGAAACCAATCGAAGCTGGTTAAATAAGTTCAGATGAATTTTGCTCAAAAATATAGAAATAACTTTTTTTACGCTTGTTGCATACCAGACTGTATTTGGTCATTATTCAAGAACAAAAATAAAAGGCAGTTGGTCATGCAAATATTATAGCAAGGTGTCTGAACAGTGAAGCAAATCAATTTGACAAACTGTAATTCTCCTTGCCGATAAAAAATAATTCAGAATTTTACACAACAGTTGCAAAAAACAATATTTTATTTTGTCCTGCGAATCCTATTTATTTTGAATGCACTTGTGAAGACATGCTTTACACCTTATGGAACTTTGTTAACTATTTGGCATACTACTAGGCATAAATTGTTCTAAGCAATGATCAATACGTTTGTAATGAATGTACTTATACGGGTAATCATCACTCGAATAATATAAATCTTAGTTATAAGACCACTCAGATATACAGTAAAGTCCTGTCCCAACAAAATGGTAGCTAGGAATTTCATACTTCTCAAAACAATCACTCACCTCCATAGAGTCGCCGCCCCCACCAAAATCGCCGAAATCATTTTGCGGCCTTCCTCCTGGACCGCCTTCTCTTCCTCTCCCACCCCTATTGAAATTTTTCATTTCTTTTTCCGCAATCAGATCGTACACGAGCTGCTTAGCAAACTCCACTTTCTGCGGATCTCCACTAATCAACAAAGGCTTCTCATGCTCTTGATTTGGTCCATCTTGAATGACGACCATTTTGGCACCACTTTTTTCTTGCAACTGCTTTATCGTCTCACCCCCCTTGCCGATGATCAGGCCGACCTTGGGACCGGGGATCATGATTTCGAGGGTGTTCCTGCCACCCCCAGGACCACCTGGTCCGCCGCCGGGTCCTCCCATGTTGGGGTTCATGTTGTTCATGCCTCCTTGAATAACGAACAGAGGTTGCGATGTTACAACAGAGGATATATGATAACTGAATGTTCCGCGAAAGAACATCGAAAACATATAATTTTTCAAGTCAGGTGCATAATTCTTTGAAAAGGGAAAACAAATAATAATAATAACTTTATTCACAAAAGCAAGAGTACATTTCTTTAAGGAAACAAGTTGAATAAAGTGCCTAGGCGATAGGTGCTACTGCACTTGTTTTTCAAACAATTAATGAGCATATAAAATAATACAAAATATAAAACTATAAGACAGTAATATTGCATCACGATAAATTAAAATAATTATTCAAAATATGATAAAATAGTTAAAATAATATGATAATAAAATAATAAAAATAAATACAAAATTTTTTTAAATAATATAGTTGAGATTAACCCAAATTGCCTGGTGTCCCGTGAAGGCTCAAAATTTTTTGTTTTTTTTTTAGTTTTATCAAGGTAAGTTTACAGTATTGGGAAAATTTATAAGTATCGGTGCCTACATTTGCTTGAAGTTCTGCAGTATTTATCCGAGCTCTTTTACATGTAAGATTAGTGTTTGTCCCGTTTTTACTCCCCAAAGTTTCATTGATTCAAGGGTTTACTTGACGTTTTTACCAGGGATTAGATGTTACTACGGAACTTCGTACGTTACTCTTGAAACAACCAACGGCAGTCTTGAATTTAGAAATGTAGTTAATTGACATGGTTGACAGTAGATGTTTGAAAAAAGTAAGTGTGTTAAAATATCAACTTCAGAGTAGAAAAACTTTCGAGAATTGGTTTGGTCACTTTAAAAAATGTATCAATCTTGATGATGAATAATGCTATTTGAATCAATTAGCCTATTACAAAAAAATTGTTCTACTTTATGTAAAGTTCTTAAAGGTGTTCTCTTATTGGGGTTAACCTACAAATTGAATATTTTGTGTCAGAACGTAAGTAAAGCACGATAATTGCATGGTGAAAGTATTTTAAATGACTAATTTAAATGACAATTTTGAATGACTCAAAAAGATTAGCTTTGGAAGGAGAATTCAAAAAAATTCAAAATCACGAAACTCAAATTCACATTGTATTCATCGAAACATTGGTTACTTTCAAGTAAAGGGATGGAAACTCGTATGGAAAGGTTTTCAAATAACTGCACAGTATATTTTCGAACATGGCAGCATTAAATAATATTTCAGAAATCAGCTTTCAATCTACTTGAAGATAGTTCCATAGGAATTTCTGAACTTCAACTCAACTTGCAATCCATATGGATATTTTATGGAAAAACATACCGAATTCTTGAAATAATTCTCGGAATAATTCGCAATTTTCATCCAGAAATGAAGTTTACTCTGCAGGTGAACCAGGTGAGATTCGAAATATCACAAAAAAATGTATGAGTTAGTTACCTCCTATCACTGTTCATAATTTGGAAGGAAACTGTCCTGAGTGTTACGTAGGTCAAGCAGGATGTATCTTGAAAACACGAATGTGAAATAACATTAGGGATAGAGTCGAATCTGAGCGAATTAAACTAACAAAACCTCGATACCCAACAATTTTTGTAAGAAATTGTCCTTATTGTCAAACTTGACAGCGTAAACAGAAGCAGATATATGGAAGGCCCGCTCATCGTACATTTCTGTTTGGTCAGTGACGTACTGAAATAATTTTATTTTCTTCTTTATTATACACCTTTAATTTTCCCATTATCGGAAATACCTTCAGTTTATTTTGTATTCTGTGTCTGTATGTTTTTACATTGATGTATCATTGCGGAAAAACTAACTGCAACGAGTTTCAGATTTTCATTTTCCGGAAAATAGAAAGATTGATGGAATCATAATGTAGCGTGTTTAGCGTAAAACATACTGATTAAAAAAAATAAGTGAGAAAAGTAGTTGTCTCCGAAGTTTTTTTTCAAACATTATCGTTTATTGAAGAAAACTAATGAAAATCTCGTCACTTGAACTGCCACATAAATTTTTATGAATTCCTCACTCAGAATAATAGAGTGTTTTTCTGAAGAATGCCTACTTTGGAACATGATATAAAGATGAATATCCTCGCGAATATCTTCCATAAGCTGATTCACGGAATTTGTAACTCTCACCTCAACTAATGTCTTTGCTGATTTAGTACAGTTAAGCATTTTGTTATTGTATAATTTTCAAATTAGAGGTCACGAGGTCTATGTGTTTATTGTCTCTTCCTGTGAATTTTTTTCAATATCTACCTGTGAGAGTGTCAGAAATATGATTTACAGCTACGGACATTTAGAAAGGATCTCATTTTATCAGCGCAGAATAGGTGGTATTTTTATACCTGCCTCTCGGGCAACAAAACTCTATCCTCCACGGGTTTGTTCATTCTTTGAGCATGATTTCATCGCATTGTCACAAGTTGCGACAAGTTATTTTCGTTTTTGATATGTTGGAGGTTTTACTATTCGTCTGGGTTTGAAGTAAGATAACGTAAATGTTGAAAGTCAAACATCCTACAGGTTGTCAAATCTAAAAAGAGACTTGAGGATTCTCATAACCTACGCATTTCCTGGACTATGTCGAAATTGACAAAGCTATTCCTACATTCGACAAGCTGTAATTTTTTGGGGCTAGGAAAATCAACAAACACGCATTAAAACACCAAAGAAAGCGTACTTTTTGAAATTAGGAAAATGTTGTTTTCTTTTGTACATGTCTTAAGTTAGCCAGCGGGAACATGGTAAGCCCCAATTTTTTATATATAATAAACAGACAATAATTTGTATAATGTCTCCAAGCTTTCCTTGTATGGGTACCTACTTTATTCTATAATAATATATTCAGAATATCAAGTATTCAATGCATCTCTCTTCAACTACTTGATCTATTTTTCTTGAAATCGTATTCAAAAATTATTTTGAATCATTTTCGATAGCTATATTTACTGGAAAAGAAACAAATTCACCACTTTCGAAAAAATCATATTTTAATTGGATAAGATTGTAACTAAACTCGAGACTTATAAATTATGGTGAACTTTGTAAAAAAATTATGAGTTGTCGGGATAATATTCTATATATGGAAATGTTTGGGAAGATTTAAAAAAATGAATAAAATTGGGTTGATTTTAAATTTTTCTGTGCTATAATTGACCGAAATTGAAATAATAATCAACGAAACATAACATATCTTAATAGAAAGTGAATAAGTTCGTACATTTTGTTCAATGTAAATTATGGACCACACCATACTTTTTTCAACAGAATAGTTCAATGCAACATTAGTAAAATTAAATTGTTGTTAACGGTTTCTAAAGTATAGTGCATCTTACAGATTAGAACTACCTATTTTATTTGAGAATTTGAAACTTTGAAGATGATGAATGTGGCTATATATCATACACTTTAACAATCATTTGACCATTTTGATGCCCTTTGCGATTTTTTGCCTTTTTATATGGTACCACTGAGTATCAAAGTCGACCTCGAAGCAACGTAATTTCATTTAGACATTTTTTCATCTACACAACTACGAACATACATGGTCAAAACAATAATGGTTAAACATAAATATCGTCCAAACGTTCTACTCAGTAAGAATAGTAATACTATTGAATTTCAGCAGTTCGGACTTCCATTGCCAAAAAATTTGTATCTACAATCGAAACGTCGTAAAGTAACGTGGTTTGAAATCACGCAACTTTTGAATCATATTATTTTATTTTATTTATTCATTTTTTCACTCGTATTTTATTTCACTGTGAATTCTTTTCAAGTTTTTTGCTTAATATATTTGCCATTTTTAGCTATTCTTTTAAATTTCAATTGTATTGTTTATTTCAGGGATTTCAAATCATTTTACAAATTTTTAGACAATGGAAGTCCGAACTGCTGAAATTCACCACAAAACATTGTCATTCACCTTCAAACAAACAGTAATATTATGTTAAGGATAGAATATATATAGTAAGAACAGTCCTGTTCATTTGGTAATCATGAAAATTATGGAAATAAATAAATACGACATGGAAAAAGTCATAACAAGGCCATTAAAATAATTGGAAGAAATAACCCGACAGGTAATTCGTTCATGTTCAGTATTGTTAATCAACTCTATGAAAGTAAGCAGTTTGATATTACATTTGTCGTGGTCTGTTTTTATTCATTAATTAACACAAGTTCAATCCGTGGCCTCGTGGCCTAGTTGATTCTTACGCGTCGCAAAACTCGTTAGGTATAATGAACTTTTTTCTGCAGAAACAAATGACCTATGATCTCATCTCGAATACGTTATAATCACTCAGGTCAATTTATTATCTGAAATTTAAACTAGTGTTTTTTTTATCAACTTTTTATCAAATTCACGAACAATTTCATCACTTGTTTGTGAATGTGTATATACATGATGTAGGCTTATTTACGAAATTTACCTGAAAGTAAATTGGAAAATGAAAACATCACGGCTGATGATTATTATGGGTTAGGCCAACTATCAGTAAGTACAGTCAGTAAGAGATGAGGATTTTCATGGCTATCGAAGTTCTGACAAGTTCTTAATTTCGAATATACTGGACTATAGGCGTGCGCTGCCTATACCGTTGGAGTAATATGAAGATAATGTACCACCGTAAGATTGTTTATCTTAAATATTACTAAATAAAAGTCCGCGATAGTATATATCTACCTCTTATATGGTAGTCACTATATGCAAAATACTGAGCCATAAATACAATTGAATTGGATTCTTTTTTCACAATGCACATTTTACTGTCGTTTTAAGCAAATATTCAATATAGATAAACGTTGTCCTTCACACTAAGTAATTTGGACGATAAGATCAACTTGACGCAACGCAGTAAACGTCGCGTCTACTGTAAGTCGACGGGGGACGATGCGCGGGGATAGAGGGGTGGTCTAAGCAATGAAGCGCCATCGCCGAGAACATGATCCGAACGCGGGCAGACGCGTGAGTGCAGACGTCGTTGACGGTTGTGTTAGTTTTGAAAATTTCTTTATAGGTATTTAATTTATAGGTAGTGCAGTTGGCATATTTTTTCAGTTATTGTATCTTTAAAGTAAAAATGTAAATCACTAGATATTGCTCGCCTTTATATTGACATAATGCCGAAGCTTCTGAACCTAAAATCTTGACATATGCAGATAGGTTCTTTGTATAGCGTAAATAAGCATCAAGAAAGGGAATTATGGTCGATCTAACTCGTTTCTAACACGTCTATCAAAGTGTGCAGGAGCACCATCTAGCTGAATCCAAGTCCTTTGACGAATATTAGGAGGTATACTTTCCTACAGCATAGGCAAATTATCTTTAATAAATCCGAGAAACATGAAGCCGTTTAAATGACCATCAAAAAAGTAAGAAGGACCTCCTACTTGCGTTCCAATTATTCCACCCCACATAATAACAGACCATCTGTGCTGGTGATCAAGGGTTCTAAGAATATTAGGGTTTTCGTTACTATAGTAGTGAAAGTTATGTCTGTCTACTAATCCGTTGTTATGAAAAAACTCACCGGAAAAAAGCACATGATACAAAACATTTTTTTCATCACCAAACTTTTCTGAAACCCATGAACAAAAAATTCAATCGTCGATCATAATCTTCTTCAAAAAGCTGTTGATGTCGTTGAATGCGATATGGGTGGAATTTGTAATTTTTAATTATTCTTTGGATACTCTGTCTGCTTATTCGTTGTTTCACATATTTTTCGTTGACTTGTGTGAGGGTCTTCAACTAGAGATAACATCACTAAATATTCATTTTCCTCATCATTTCCGGTTTTTGCCGTTCTTGCGTATTATAAGATACACTGCCTGTTCTTCGGAAAAGCTGCAACAACTTTTCCAATGAACGCTTGTTAGGATGATTCCTGTTAGGATACCTTTGGGCATATACTCTTGACGCTAATACAGTTTTCTTCATACTTACCGATTATCAAAATCATAGCAATTCGTTCTTTCTTCCTGGGGATAAGTTCTAATTTTACAATATTTCAAAATGACAATTTTAAACTAGTTAAAACAATGATAATGGTTTGATTAACAAGTTGTGTCACTGTCAAATACTTTTTGTTTCATAATAATAAGTAACGTCATCTAGGGCAGAGCCTACTATTATTGAAAAAATAGTAGAATATATTGTATAGAAAATTGTAAATGTATGTTTTCATTGACCCCATATTGTAATTTTGGTATTTATTTCACTATAAGTCTAATTTATTTGCTAAGAAACAAGCGAATTTAACATATTTTGCCTCAATAATTAAGATACATGCATTTTCTTATTTTGAAGAAGCCTTTTAATTATTTCAGAAATGGCAATGAGTTTGAGTTTCCACATTTACCTGCATTTTACTTTAGATACACCTTATTTTCAAAAACTTAAACTTGTGCTTTTAGCGAATCTACATATCCTTCAATAAAAAGGTTTTTTAAATTCTTTTTGAGCTTTTCATTAAAATACAGCGTGTTTCATTCTAAAGATAAAAAAATTACTCATGAGTAAACGCATTTTGTGTAAAAAGCAGAAGAGATAGGTAAAGGGAACCCTAATATAGTTTTGAAGGGAATCTACTTCTGCGTCAAATTACGCCACTAAATACGGGGTGTTCTATGAACTTTAAGAAGTTATTTAATTTAATGTGTGTCCAAATTTTGAGACAATTTTTTGGCCACTCTGAATAATATTGCATTAAAAATTTCATGTGGTAGTTAACTTTAGTCTTTGAGCTAAGCAGTACATTCAATCACGAGCAGCTCGTTACACATTACAGGGTGAAAACAATTTTTGAACTATGGTCTGTATTTTTAAATTTCTCAAAATATCTCAGAAACTGTCAGTTTTAAGTTTGGTAAATATAATAATAACTCACCTTTATTTTGTCTGTAGTATCTAAAATAATAAAAAAAATAGGGTGTTCCATAAGAAAAAATATAACTTTGGTATGTAACTTTTTTGGGAGTCACCCTATATATTTCAAAATATGACTGTCCTAAATAAATATTTTGCGTCCTTTCACAGAACAAGCATTTTGCGTTCACCAGAAATAGTGTTTTTAGGATGAAAATAATTGCGTTTATTGAACAATCATATAATTTCAGAAACGAGACACTATTTCATATTTCTCTATTTTCAAAAAAAATATACGATTTCTTCACTTTCAAGACGATTTTGCTTCTGTTCGCTTCGCTATTTATATTGATTCCTTGTGTATATTTCGTTCACATATCTAGCACCTTTTTGCATCCAAAAGTGTATATTATTTGTACATAACAACTATTTTGCATCCGGCGATGTTGCCAAAGAATCAATCGTAAGATATAGCTTTTAAATCTAGAAAGAGACTTGAAAATGTTTGCTTTCTCTCTCTTTCGCTAGTAGGGTACTAGTGAAAGAGAGAGAGACCAGAAATTCTCAAGTGTCTTCCCAGATTTGACAAAGTACCAATTAAAATTTAAATTCCACCACTCCCATTCATGTTATGTCTTTCCAGACATAATATGTTCGGACGAAAATTTTATGAAAATGATGCGGAAAAGGAATGAACAGAAAGGAAAAATAATCATTTTTGGAAAGCAATCCAACTTCCAAATTCAGAATTTATTTAATTGAGAGAGTGAAATTCATAATAATCATGTCAATAGTTAAGTTATTTTTGGATTAATAAAGAAAGTCGGTCAAAATATTCAGTTGAGATTGTTATAGAGAAATAATTATCAAAAATGAGAAGATAAATAAAATGAAATGAACAATTAGTGGAAAATTGAAAATATATTTGAACACTATATTGTCAAGAAAACAAATTATTGTAGTATGAAATGAGAATAAATGGTTCAAACAACAAGTGGAATGTGGATTGTATGAAATGAATAAAAATGAAATAGTCATCAGTTTTCATTTGAGAACGATTGTGGATACTAATAATCAAAACGTGTCGTGAAGTAGGTTGGTTTGGAATCACTCTATCATTTTCTCTTATTTTTATTTTTTCGTTGTTTACTCATTCATCTTCATTATTTTTGTTACGTGTTTTCATTTTTATTGTTTGCATATAATTGACATTTTGATTATTGTTCAACCCATTTACTTTCATTTCAGATGGCAATAATTTGTTTTCTTTACAAATTAGCATCCCTAATTCTTCAAATTTTATGGTATTTTTCTTTTATTTTTTCTTTTATTTTCGAAATTAATTTTTTTTATGTAACCCTTCTGAATATTTCGGTTATGTTGTTTTTAGTATATTTTATATTTCATTATTTTTTATTAAAACGGTTTTATTTAGGTTGCCTTGTTTGTTCGTTCGTTTTATTTGGGTCAAATTTAGTGAATGAAATGTAACCCCTTTTCTGTTGATAGATTGATCTGGTACACACATTCAGTTTTGATGACAATACAATTAAAAAATTGTCTATCATTGTAAATCCAAGATGGCCGCAGTTAAAAAAATAACGGTTTACATATTTTTGCAAAACCACCTCAGTATGGGTATCAAATAACAGGGCTTGACTAGTAGAATAGTAGTATACTTTGAGAAAGGCGCAAATTGAAAATGGCTGCAGCTACAAAATGGCGTATTAAATATTTTTCCACAATAACCTCAATATGGGTATCAAATGACAGGACTTGACTAGTAGAATAGTAGTACACTTTGAAAAAGATGCAAATTCAAGATGGCCGCAGCTACATAATGGCGGATTACTTGCATATCTTCTCACAACTACCTGTCATACCTCTCTCTGCTCATACACCCGTTGAAATATTAGATCAATTGCAGAGACTATTCACACATATATAAAATGCCGATCAACAATTTATAGAAAAAATGCAAGCATTTTATTCGGTATTTAATTATCATAAATAGACAAATCTCAGTTTTTGGGACAAACCTAGACGGAATCTCTTTTTCCCTTTCAGCCAAGAATTGAAAATTCTGGCCAGGTAGAGGTGAGTACCTAGTAATTTCTCCTACCAATAAATATTTTAATACATCCGGACTCGTACCAGCGAAGTTCTTGAAATCCAAAAGGGTTCTTCAAAATTATTTCGTTATAATCGATTCACGCAGTTCATTCTGTTCAGGTTCTCTACAGAAAGCTTCGAACTGCACCAAGACTGGAGTATCTAGGTTTAGTGATTGCGAATGCTCATAAATATCCTTCCAGAAGGATTCTACCTGATCTGCGATTGGCCAGTTTTCAACAACATACGTGGAGGCTCTTGAAATAATCGAGAATGATTCGTATCTTATGCGATTCCTCTCGTTCACCTTACATAGTAACTTTCTAGCACCAATTAGCATTCCTTTTCGATCAAGACAATGCCATCAAGCAATGCTTGCTCTTGGCAAGACCATGATGGTCTTGCTAAGAGCAAGGCTCTTCGAATTGAAGTGTGATAGGCAGTCCTAGTTTAGCAGTTATTCGCCGTACGGCGGGAGTGAAAGGCCTATTAGCCACCCTGTAGTCCATCACCCTTTGATTACTTGATCTTACTTCCCATCTTGAGTTTTCGTTCCTTCAAGTTTCTGAACCGAAGAGGCGAAATTCCACCTTTACGACTGAAGAAGTGCTTGAACGGAGTTGTACAAGGCGGTGTTTATTTGCCAGATGTCAGCCTATTCTGTAAAAACATCATTAACCTCTGCATTCACTCGAGATGGCTTCAGTGGTTCAATTTTGTGGGGCTTTCTGCGTGTTTCAGTTGACTCCATAATTAGGATTATGTTCATGGTCATTCAAGGTAAAATAGATTCATAAAAAATTTACGGCAATTGTTGCATTCTTCGCCAATTTAAGGCTTAAATTTTTTGGAGAATGCAGTAATTAACTGTGTTAACGTGTTACTATATCTGTGGATCATACGAAAATTATCATAAAGACACACGAGGGGGTTTGCGCCGAGTTGGTCGTCGAATCGGCGTTTGTATTTGGATTGTTCATTATATAAAACACACGTCTGTGTTAAGTTTTAATTGAATCACCTTAGGCAAATATTGTTTCTCTTATTTTCAGACCCACAATAACAGTCACAGGCGTCAAGAATGCAAAGCTGATTTGCATCAGAGATGATAATTCCATCATAGAAACTAAGGACGATGAAGACGATTTGGAAAACAAAGACTATCAAACCGAGAAATGCATTCCTCTGAAATCTATTTCTTCATCACAAACTCAAACGGAGTATAATAATAATAAAACCGACAAAAGCACTCAGAGACCAGCAACTTCCATCAGTATGAAACGATTAACCAAATCTTCCAAATGTTTGGAGATGCTACCAAAAAACTTTGCTGTGAATATTATTCAATACAAACTAGATTTTCACAAACATTGTAAAAGTATTCCCATTTATCGAAGAACTGCAAATATTTTGCCATGGAAACTTATGGGAAAGTAAGTAAAAAGTTTATCTTAATCCTATGTATAAGCGTCACAGAGTGGATATATTTTCATCGAATAATTTCATATGTACCAGTTAGCCTGAAAAATAATTTGTAAAGAGCCTTTACTCTCTACGTTTCAATCAATTGTGACTTTGATACAGTGGCAAGAGATGATAGCAAATTTGAATGATCATCTTGTGTTTTGAAAAAATATGTTTTTTTTAATTCCTTGCACACAAAAATTTAGATATTGCCAATAAATAGTGCATGTTAGATAATAATATTAGATATACATAGAATGGCTTCAAGTAAAAACAACAGACAGGTCAGATCACAAAATATTGAATTCGTTCAAGAATTATTTAGGTATCTGTTTTTTACAACAAAATGTTATTGAAATTGGAAGCTCTGCTCAAGTACAGTCATGGCTTGCCAACCAAATTTGTATTATTTTTTGAAAAGTTTAAATTGCTCCAATATGATATTTTTTCATTAGGTATGACAAAACTTTCCTCAAATTGGAACGTATTTGCAAAATTTACTTGAAAATATTTATATCAATTCAAGTTACTATTATTGCAATTATATAACAGAATTATGAAATTGAGCAAATATTTTTTAACAAGGCTAATATTTTATTTCTCAAAATGTGCATGTGAGATAACTGAATTATAAAATTTATTCTAATAGAGATTCTTCAAATAGAACAGATTTTAACAAAATATATCAATACTATTGCAAATAGATAAGGAAAGAAAAGCTCTCACAGAATCTGTAGTTTTAAAATTATGTGTCAGTAGTTCTTGATGTTCAATGATATTACTATGGATGTAGAATTAGTTTTCATTTACGGAGATAGTAACAAAAAACTTCCTGAAGCTGAAAATATTTTTGATGAAGGACATCTATAAAAAATAAGTTCACCGTTCACTGGTCGGTAGAATTTGGATCATTTTAAAGAAATGCAACGAGTAGAACTCAGCACGCTTAATGTTCAAACCATAAACAAAAATTGTATGTTCAAAAGAAAATCAGTTGAGAGTGGGTAAGATGAATGCAGAAAACCTTAGATGATCCATGAATATCAATGAATACCATGCAAGCAAGCCAAAATTCATTTGTACATTCCAACAGAGAGATTATGATTAAGAGCCACATAACTTCCCAAGTAACATATTTGCCTTCAAATATGAATTATATTTTATAAATTCCAAATATATTCAAAAATCATTCAAAATATATTTCAAAAAACTTCAAATATATATTTGAAATATATACTCATTCAAAATAACCACCACTTCTATTTTACAACATTATTCATATGTGATAATACAAAACCCAAAAAATGCAAAGGTCATATAACATTAACGTTATATGACAATGAGTTACATTATAAGAAAATCGCATCTGATAAAAGGAAATAATTAAAAATGAAATAACGAATTAAAATTATTAATACTCCAATTTTATTTGAAGCTGAAAATTTAAGAATCATACAGACAGGTATCCCTGACACTTTTCAAATACCATTCCTAGTCAAAAAACAAATTTCTTGACTAATATTATACCTAATTGATTTCTCTCAACTTATGCACATCGAGAAAAATACTACAATTCATTTTCTCTCATCTTGTACAAAATATTCACCGCAAAAAACTGAGAAAGAAGTAAAAATTTCATTACTTTCATAGGTGCTTCTTGATGTGTTCAGTGGCCTTTACTGAATTATTTTGAGAGTGATATTAGAAATATACACATACAGTGAATTCTAGATAAAACGTGTCACCCTCTTCATTTGATATCGTGACTGGGGGACACATTTCTACGTTAGAATGGACCCCTTCCCATAATAAACCTTGTCAAAAATTGCAAATGGAAATAATTTACATTAGGAACAATAACAAAATACGAAGAAATTATTTATTGATCCATCAACATAACCGTAGGATTTAGTTTGTAAGGGTGGAATTTGTGTGAACGAAGTATTCTGAAAATATTCATATGACTCAATCCTAATACTTGTGATGAATTAGTTTAACACTGTGTATTTTCCATCAAGGCAGCGTGGCCTAGAACTGAAACATTAATAATAACGAATTCATTAATCCCAAGAAACATTACATTTTTAAAGTAGGGACATACATATTGAAAAATGAAAATACTGAGAATAATGCAACAAATAAAAAAACAAATGAAAATATGTGAAGCTAGCAAATTGTCAATCTATTTCAAAATATATTCCTTTAGTTGTCTGGTGAATTTCCTATAATTCAATTCTTTTATATGGTTAGGCATTTTATCATATAAATTAACTCCATCATGAAAATGCATTTTTGACCAAATTTACTCTTGTGTGAAACTATATTTCATATTCATCGTGAATGTTTTTTATTATTCCTGAATGGTTAGTTGTATGTTATTAACGGTAGAAATTTCATGAATGTATGCAACAATTCCGATGGAATTTGGAATACGCAAACCCACTAGTTCAATCCGCTCTTGAAGTGTACGAATCATTTTTTATAAAACAAAAGATAATAGGTGAAATTATAACTTGAGTTCAAACTGAGCAAAAAGAAAAAGCACTTATAATAATAAAACTAAGCTAACGTTCACTATTTCAGAATTATTTTGACACAAACATCAACAACTTTAGCATACTTTTTATTGATCATATACCGTCAGACTGAATCATTTCCAGTTCAGATTTTCACAATAAGTGATTCACTGCATACGTATCATCTGACCTGTGCTGCCCCTCTGAAGACTTCAAAGGGTGATTGCTCGTAGAGGGAGGACAGCTTGTTTTCAAAAAATATGTTTATTTATCTATCAATGAATATATTTTGAAAAGTCATCTATAGACATCATAATTTTTGTGCTACAAATTTTCAGTTTTAGAGTTTTTCGCGAATCGTAAATGATTTTGCTTTAGGTATATTTTTTCTATTTGAGATGATTTCAGCAAAGCGATTCGATAATCTGAATATGATTAAACCAGAACAGGTATTGAAAAAATAAATCATTTTGAAGTAATTCCTTATTATTAAAACAAATTGAATGGAAGCCAATGACTTATACTTCTTACTGTTTTCTTGGGTAGGTACCTATATAATCCTCCACAATCTGAAAAATAAACAAAGCTAAATCAATAGAGAATCTGCTGAAATGTAATAAAGGACAAACTGAAAACTTTAATAAGATGAATGAAAAAACCTTTTTTGTCTAATTTCAACTACGTTTATTTATTCTTACGACCGATTTCGGAGTTTAGCCCATTATCAAGTCAAACTAGCTAACTAACTTTTTGGAGTGTGCACACAGATTATATGGGGTTACAGCTAGTCGGAGAGGCCAGGTAGTGACTGAATAGGGGTACCAACTGTGAAATTATAGAGATTACCGGGGTTGCCAAATTCATAAATTCATGAGTGGAGACCTACATAAATTAAGTTGCTCGCTTAGGGTTATATATTTCGGGTTTTTATTAATTCATTAATTTCCATGGCTTCCAACAAATTCATTTTCTTCCGTTTATCACATATGTGTAGAATTTTGAGATTATCTTTACTTATCTTGTGTTTTGTTCCTTGAAGATGTTCATACATTGTAGTTTTTTTATCCAAACAGACGTGTTCACGAAGCCTTACGTCAAAATTTCTACCGGTTTAACCTTTATAAACTGCAGGGCATTCACCACATTCTATTCTATACAGGCTGATTCACGGTGGATGGCACATTAGACGTTTCTGGTGAACCAGACAACGGATCACTTTGAAAATTTAATGGAGGGCATATTCGGACATTCTCTAGCCAACTAAAATATTTTCGACAATGCGGTGTTGCCGCTTCTATTAGAAAGCAGTAGCAACTTTGATTTTT
>WOGR01000731.1:0-23273 GCA_015342045.1 Leptinotarsa lineolata
AAACAGCATTGTTGATTTTTCCATGATCTCCTTAGCTTGCTGGGTATACATTTTGGTGGGATCCTTTCTTAGAATGGTGACATCTAATGTATTCACCACTTTTTGCATTTTTGAATGGTAAACTGGTTTTGTAAAAACAAGTTTGTTGTGAGTTCTTTTCTCTGTTAATTCCTTCAATGTATCTCTATAATTTCATAGTTGGTACCCCTATTCAATCACTACCTAGCCTCCCAGACTACCTCTAACCCCATATAATTCGTGTGCACACTCCAAAAAGTTAGTTAGTTTTACCTAATAATGGGCTAAACCCCGAAACTGGTCGTAAGAATTAAATAAACGTAGTGGAAATTAGAGAAAAAAGTGTTTTCATTCATCTTATCAAAGTGATCATGAATTTCCACAAAATAAATAAGTTATCAATAACACAGATTATAAATTTTACATATTTATTCAATTTCTAACAGCAACCAATCAACCGATTATCTTCATGTGCATATGCAGATGTCAGTTTGAGATTTGCAATAACGACTACAATAATAAAATAAATTTTTCGGGTTGTTTTGTTCAATTTGGCAGAATTCTCATTTCCGACAGCCTTCTTATAAACCTGATCCTGCGAGAACCAACGCGACAGGTACACGTTATAGTTCAACTTTTATTTTCAAATTGTCTTGCACATGTTTAGAGTCAGTAGGTCCTCATAACTGGGTTACGATAGGATAGTCCATCTTCATGTTGCGCTCGTCACGGTTAAATCTGTATCGAGAGTTTCATCTTGCATCTACCGTTACCGTTCGACGATCACACCGGCCGAGTGCATGAATTAATTTTATAGAGGTGAGAAATACTCTAGGCAGCTTGTGTCAAAAAAGGGCAGTTTGCGGGAAGTTTTGCAAGAGTTTTGAAATTTGTTTCTATGTGGTGTTTTGGGCTGCTGAACATGAATCTGAGGTTTGTCAATAAAATTTTTCACGGGAAATATGTTTTTTTTGAAAAAATTGTGGAAAAAATCGACTTCGTTTTGGTTTTGTGCGAAACCTACGCATTTTGTCACACAAAGAGAAAGAAAATAAAATTTCACTGAAGTTTTGTTCTACGGTCAACTATTGAGCCATTAGGGAACGCTAAAAGTGAGGGAAAACTCCCAAGACTCCAAAAATTGGAATTTTCGAAAATTTGACATGGTTATGCAATATTTAAGGAATTATTCGTTAAACTCACTCTCATTATTGTCGGTAACTGTGTACGTAAAATTTAATATCTGCTGGATTGCAGTACAAACAGGCAAAAGAAAATGCCGACACTTTCATTGTCACCACAGCACTGTCTTTGGTTCCCTCTAACGAGACAGTAGTTGTTGTAGGGCAGGATGTTGACCTCTTAGTCATTTCGATTGGACTCACCTTGACCAATGACATTTTATTTTTGAAACCTGGAAGGGAGGCAGCTATGTATTCTCCTCTAGAAAATTGCGCATCCCCAGTTACAGACCACATACTCTTTTTACACGCGATGAGCGGGTACAATACGACATCCGCCCTCTTCAGGCAAGGAAAGACGAAATTTTTAAATACACTTGTGAAGAACCCCAGCCTCGGCAACGTGATCAACATCTTCAAAAACCCCAACGCCTCCCAAGAAGCAGTAATCGCCGCAGGAGAACATTTTCTGGTTTCCCTGTACGGTTACACAGGAAAAACCACACCCACACTCAACCGCCTGAGGTTCATCTCCTTCAGCAAGGCAGCGTCCACGCTCAGCTCAAACGTAGCAGCTTTTCCACCTAGTGCTGCTGCAGCGAGGGAGCATTCTCCCAGGGTCAACCACCAGGTTCAGCACTGGCGTGGTGTGGGAAAAGACCCTGAGAAGTGGGGTTGGAAAAAAGCGATCTCAGGCTTAGAGCCAGTGATCACGCTTGCTCCCCCTGCGCTTCTAAAGCTGATTTCGTGCAAGTGCACCACAAATTGCCAGCGAAATTGTGGATGCAGGAAGGCAGGTCTATCCTGCTCCTTCTTATGTGTAAATTGTGAGGGCACCTGTAATAACATTGAAACGGTGCAAGAGGAGGAGCAGGACGAGGGGTAAGCCGAGACTGAGATAGACGATGGACATTCCACAAAGAGAAAACTCAAAAGGTAAATGCTTGCAATATCTAATACTACTCAATCAGTTATTGAAATTTAACTTCCTCCACTGATTCTATGCTTTTATTTTTTCTTTTACAGATGAAGATGATCCAGATCCTAGTGAACGGTCCTCGAAAACGTTGAGATGTAAGGAAATCGAAGGTTCAATGATTTGAGGATTGCAGAGAAACAGTATTTTGACAGACAACTTTCTAAACTTTATAAGAGTTCTTACAATCCTCACTAACCCGTTCGAAGAAGAATTCGAAGATTGAAGAATGAAGATGATGACAATTTTAACGTTCATATTACTATTAATATACACAAATTTCATTTCGTACATATAAAATAAACGATTTCATGTTTTCATAATCAATACATTATTTGAAACTGGACTGTTTTTCATTATACTCACTTTTTCATTCTTTTTTAAAATACTTTTACATATATTCATGTATGGCTATAATTTACGGAAGTACATATAGGTACGAGTGTGTTTCAACGTTAAATAATTACGTTGGCTGGATAGGGATGACGACGACACAATTTTTGCAAACAAACATATTTTCCGTGAAAAAATTTGTTGGCAAACCTCAGATTCGTGTTCAGCAGCCCAAAATACTATTTAAAACCAATTTTCAAAACTCTTGCAAAACTTTCCGCAAAAAAACACAAGCTGCCTGGACTAATACTCGTAAGAAACTTTTTAGATTTCATCCAACGCAGGCAACTTTTTTCATCATATGTATTTAACTTAAAATCGATTGCATTTATAGTATATCAATCTCTGTTTCCCCATAGAATCGTGTCTCGACGAATATTCTTGCCGGAAATTGCATTTACAACTGATTCTTTTACGTTTTTCTCTCGTTCATCATTGTGGAAACTGTTCATACTAAATTATCCATTTGATATTGTGAATAAAAACATTATTTGTAGAGAGCAGTATAATATTTATTCTACAGAACATATTGGTAAGATTCGACACTCAGAATTCTTGAGATGTTGATATTGTGCGTGTCTGCTGAAACATTTTTGATTTGTGGATGTTCCGTTCAGATGTACACTTCCACACTCAGAATTCAAGCGTACAGAAACTAAGAAGCAAATTAAGAACAAATTTGAGAGGTAGCACCTCTACTTGGAAGGTTTTGCATTGGTTTTTGGGTGATGTACCTACAAACCGGTCCTCCTTACAAAAAAATTTGACGCGTTCCTTGATTTATTTGACAAATTATTTCCCTGGCAGTTATGTCTTGCCATAGATAATAAAAGTCTCAGCATCAGTGGGATGTAGGGATTAATAATCTCAGTTTGTTAGTCTGCCGGGTTTTATATTCATTGCTAACTATTCTCAAGTCCAAAACAAGCACTGTTCCCAATCACCAGAAAGTAACACCCTTCTCGACGTGAGTTTCACTAGCCAAGCTGCCGTCTTCAGGAGATGTAGTAGACTGAATCTACTGAAGACGTCAACTTGGTTGGTGAAACGCGCGCCGGTTCTGATGTGTGAGAATATTGCTTGTTTTGGATTTATATGCCAGGGGTTCCAGATCTATCTTTCATGCATCTATTCTTGAATTTATTTTATGGTTGTGAATCGAGCACAGTGTCTTCTGAACGAATATTGCTATGAGGGTAAGTATTTAATGGGTAGCAGATAGCTGTTGCAGTTCTATATGTTGAAACCATTATAAATATGGATTTAGGGATTTGTGATTGTATTATGACATTTTAATACCCCAAGCAAATCTCTATACCCATATGACTACTTCGGTAGTGTGGTATAGTTGAGCTGAACACAATAATCACTTTCTATACTGATAGTCGATGTGTTTAATTATTGTTATAATAAACGTGTCACGTAACATTATATCTGTCAGTTGAAAACCGAAATTAAAAACTGAAAACAAGTAGAGTCGCTATATGAACATGAATAATTAATTGAATTCAGAACCTATGAAACATGATATTACAGGTGGAATGAATAATTTCAATCTCCCATCACTACTTCATTCTTCTCACTCTTCTTGCTCTCTCCACCTTCTCTCACTAACCGCTCTTTCTAATTAACCATAATCACTAATTTTTTTTTATTTTAAAGGTAACATTGAACTTACTTGTATCTTTCATAAATCAAGATTTCATTCAAGTTACTACCAACCAAAAGGGTCATTGCAGAGTTTATATTGACTGTAGATTTTTCTCTGAGATAGTCCAAATTCATTAGTTGTATGGTCAAAGTAATTTTGATGTAATTATTCTCACACACTTTTTCTAAAGACATTGTGTATCTTGGGATATGTTGTACTTCTTCTATCAAGTAGTCTCCCATAGGTGGTCTTTTTTTAACGATCTGAAAAATACAATTATTCAAGGAAACTATTAAACGAAACTGTTACGATAAATTCAAATAATAGGTACATTATTCTTGAAATCCTTCAATTTAATGAATTATTAGCGTTTCAATTTAGGTCCATCCCGTTTGTTCTCTCAAATATGCATATCAGACCGTCCAATGATTGTTTATCAATAAGAATTATTATTATCTACTAAACATTTTGAAATCACTACCAAACAAAATATGAGAAAACAATATAAAAAAATATCATACAGAAATAAAAAATTAATTAATAACATTGCAAAAGCATTAGAACTGAGTAATGTTTGCTACAATAATGTTTTATGCGTCTGTAAACAGATTCGGGCTTGCTCCTATAACTGTTTTGTTCCTCCTGGCATAAAAAAAATTCTGGTGGTAATTTGATGATTGACTAAACAAATGAATTGCTTTGATGAGCTTTCATGCAGGAGTCAGTTGTTGTGCTACAAAGTTAGGAACACACTTCCCCCGATGGTCCACACCCCAAAACTTTGAAATGACAGATATTTTTCTGCAAAATCGGGTTACTTAGGAAATTTTCTGATTAAAAGTACTCGTGTGCAACGATTTTTGATAAAAATGCACTTTTGTTCGACGACATCCAACCTGAGACGTCTACAATTATTCAAAAGGAATAATTGTAGTCGAATGAAAATAGAAATGAACACATTACCTTAACAAAACTCATGGTGTAAATATCAAAAAACTCATGGTGTAAATATCAATCGCAAGCCTCAAGAGCAAACAGAAATGAAAAATCCGCTACAAAAACTGCTCGATATGACCCCCTGAATGAATACATTTTGAAATAGCATTTCAGGATCGTTTCGTATGGCTTCACTATGTAATGTTATTCTACAGGTGTCACGTAAAGAAGGCTTTTTAGATACCTCACAGAAAAAATCCAATGTATTTAAATCTGGGGACCGCGGTGGCCATACATAAGGCCCACCTACACCAATCCATCTATTGTGGAAAGCATGGTTCAGATGGTCCCGTACAATCAAACTAAAATGAGCATGTATAAACCACATATCTATTCGGGTTTGCAATGAAACATGTTTCAAAAGTCTGTTCATATTGTTCTTAAGGAACTCCAAATAACGTTCGCCATACAATCGGTCATGTAGAACGAATGATCCTATAAGATAAGTAAAACATTTTTTATTTGGTAACTTTGAGGACCCCTAACTTGGTAACGAAGGATTTTAGAAATAAAAGTTATATAAAGTACTGGTTATATTTTGACCCCAACTATAAAATCCCGAGAGGAAAAGAGGAAGTCCAGGGATACCCTGTATAATTTACTAACCATCATAACATTACTCTCAGAATCGAATGCTTTTGCTAGTTCGAATAAAATTGATACAACATATTTGCCCTTATCAATTTTGTTGTAGATGAACTCTAATTAACTGGCTGTAGCTGTCTCAACTGATCTAGATTTTCTAAAACAACGTTGATGATCAGTTAGGTGTGGTTATGGCCTGATAGTCTTTTGGTGATGAATATAATATATTGAATAGAGAACACCAGATGTTTAGCTAAAAAAGTATCAAGTAGGTATTTATTGAAATGAAAATAGACTTTTTCTTTCGTCTAATTCAATGTTTATATGAAAGTAGTTAATTCGAGAAGGCTTTTTCATCCAGTTTGTGTCTGAAAGTTACTCCTTTGTATGATCTACACTATTTTGAAATAAATCGCTTTCTTTCTTTATTGGGAAGATTCCTACATTTTTTGTATAAAGATGGAGAAGTAAAAAGCCAAAAGATGAAATCATCTTTTGGAATATTTGTGACAAGGTAGTCAATAGAGTTACACTTGATCCGTGTAAATATTTTGCAAATGTTGGATGTTAGAACCCTGGTTGTTTATAACAACATATGATATATGATCGTGTAAATGTGGTCAATGATTTGACTTCCACATAGACCATGGAATCAAGTCAAATGTTTTTCAATGATCACAAAACAAATTAAATAAAAATGCTTAGCAATATTTTCCAATCAAAATAGAATGGCTGAATGTAAAATGAAATGCCTGATTCAAAAAGCTGTTGCATTAAAAATTCCAAAGTTGGGGTAATCCATTTAAACTCATTCCATTCGAAATACATTTGTATATCTAATTTTGAATGTGATTCCTGAAGTTCGCAAAATGTAGATTTCATTCATTTTAGTTATTCCCTCAGAATTTAAACACCACCACTAGTTAATCCATTTTTGATAACCTTAATTATGTGTTCTTAGAATGGCTTCAAGTCAAACGGCATACAATGTGGATCAAAATTTTCGCAAGAATAAAGTACCTTACTCTCTAATAGTACAACTTTCTTGCAGGCTGGTTTATCAAACTGGAAGTAATTCATTGATAAGTATTTAAATAAGAGTTTGGGCAGTTATTTCAATTTAATTTGTTCAAATAATAAATTGCACTTAAATGATATAATTTCTTTCAACCTACAATTTCAATATCCCGAGGATTTGACTCCAAAATTTTGTCAAAAGTGGTTTTTCCCGAATTAGCCAGTTGTGTAGATGAAACACTTCCAATACCACTCAATTGTTTGGATACAAAGAGAGAATTTTCCCAAAGTTTGGCCTGAAAACATTTCCCTAGAATAATTGAGTTCAATAGGGCACTATAGAAATATTTTCCTTTGGTTGCCAAATACTCGATTAAACCTACAAGAGAGTTTTCAGTATTTTAAATCAAGTGTACATAATATTACCTACATTTAACTATTCGACTTCCACTTCTCATAATCGTAAAAGAGTCACTTATGATTGAGTGATCTGAAATATCTAAATTACCAAGGACTGCTTGAATTATGCTGAAAAAAAAAGGATAAGTGTGAGAGGGATAATTATATCTTATAAATTCAATTATGTCACATATCTTTACATCAGAATCTATGTGCTAATGTAATTTATCTGATTATTTTACACCGAAAAGTAATGCTGCTCCAGAACTTCTTGTATTCCCAGATATAACTATACTACTCCAATAAATTAACGCACCACATTAAAATTTCAAAATATTTTGTTGGCGTTAATAAAAACTCCTATTACAATGTTATATTTGGTAAACCCCTCGTATATGCCGTTTGTGAACTTCTTGGAGAAGTGTATTTTGATAGTAAAGTTAAATCATCAAATGATATATAAAATATGGTATTACCACTGGTAAACATGATTTCATTACCAATGTTCTTGATTATCCGAGAAAAAAAAGTTATTAAAAATAGGATATAAATACACATACCAGTTGACTTTCATATCACTCGATTTTATTCTTCCATTCAGTGGAAATCGTATAGTATCTTTGGAAGAGTTTTTATTCAGTAAGTTCAGTGTCTTTTTATCATTTACTCTGAGACACAAATCAGAAAATTCATGGCATTTTGATATGAGCGCTAATATTTGAATCAAAATTTCACTTCCGCTAAGCTGAAAAAAATAAATTATGACTTTCAAAAATGTATTTATAAGTGTATGACGGTAGTATCAGTATCAAAATCACTCACAATTATATTTCGTTCGGTATTCAAAAAAGAAAGTTGAAAGGGATTCAAATAATTATAAATATCTGTTAATAATATAATTAATAAATTTGTGCTCCTTGTGCATTACCACTTTGATGCGCTGAAACGTTTTGTTGAGGTCGTGATGGAATACAAAGTTACATAAAATAAGTCATTAGAAAAGTTCTTTGCATACATTCAAAAGGTCAAAGAAACAATAAAAGAATTGAGCACAAATATTAAGAAATGTTATTATTATTATATAGCCCTTCCAATTTTAGAAATACAAGTTTGGTAAAATGAATATGTGTAATTTTTTGTTATGTAGGGAAAACACTGGAAAAAAGAGGCATTTTTGGTCTGGGCTAAAAATCGTAAATTTATATGTAAGTATATTTGAAAAAATTTTTTGATGCATGAATGAACTCATAAGTGTTCATAATAACCAATATATTTCGGATATCTGACTAGGATAGTGTTTCCATTGCCGGAAAGTAAAAACAAGAAAAGATACTAAAGCTGGGTTAGATGCGATGCATATGCATCTTGAGGTTAGGTTAGACTGTCGGATGAGAAAACTTTTTAATTGGCTAATTTTCTATAGCTCATCATCACGTATAATATAAAACTTATCACTTGTCGCTTCAGTCTTTACTGTCACTGTATTTCATGCTCAAGTTCGGGGAATCCCCGTGTCGTTCGTCAATGTTGACTCATTACTCACTTATTATGCACATTCGTCTTATATGATGGGAGCGACATATTATCTCGATGCTGAAATATATCACCACCATCGTAGTAGTCCTGGAAATTATTTCCACAATTCATTTGATAATTGCGTTTATAGAAATTCGGGTGAGTATTTATCTATTCATCTGTAAATTTATTAAAATGTTATATTTCTAGGTAATTACAACTAGTATTTTCTATAGATTTATGGATGTAGCCGTTACTACGTAGTAGATCATCATGAAAAAGATAATTAAAACTTCTATGTTTTTATACCACTTGTATCGGTATCCAACGTACTTTATAGTTTATGTTATATCTAAATGATGTGTTAAATCAGTGTTATTAACGATAGCAATAAACGAGTTCAAGTTTAAATTGAAAGAGTATATTTTTAGGAGAGATTAATTTTATGAACGAACTGAATGTTTCTCTTATACTGTTATCCGTATTTGGTACTGAAGAGCCGATAAGGCAAGTGTCTTACGGCGAAACATCGGATGTCTACCAGTGAGGATGACAGTGTTCCATTCCTACACATAATAATTAATTAAAAAAGTAAAATTTTATAGGTGAAATTTCACTTTTTTAATTAATTATATTGTGTAGGAATCCTGTGAATGATATCTGATTCAATTCCTTTACGAATGTTTGGAATACAAACGGAATAGAGGAAAGTGTTTTTCGTATAATTCATATAAAGTATTTGAAACGAAAGTATTTTTCTTTCGTGTAATTCAATGTTTACATAAAAAAAGCTGTTTCGAGAGGGCTTTTTTTTCAGTTTATTTCTGAAAGTTACTTCTTTGCATGGTCTACACATCTTTAATTTGTGAAATTGATTGCTTCCTTCCTTTCTTTGGAAGATTCCCACATTTTTTGTATCAAAATGGAGAAGTATTAAGCCAAAACCTTTCTTTCCGAAAATTCAAGTATTTTTTTTATTTCAAAATCTTTTAGTTTCTCACTGTCAAACCAACTGTGTTTACTAGTTCCTATGGAAGTTGATATGTTAACGATATCACACAAGTTGAAAAAATCATAAACAGAGCGTTTATGATTCAAAACTAGACAGCATTGTTTTGTCCCGCCATGGGTCTTACAGTCTCACATGGGTCTAACAGCCTGAGTAAATAAGGGCGATCTCCCCTTACGAAGACGCCATCTATGGGATTGACAGAGATCTCCCCCTGTGTGATATACAGTTGGGTATACAGCACGCAGATGACAGGGAAAATATCCTATAAAACTAGCTCAAGATGCAACTGAAGACATGCAAAAGATAAAGAGCAGGTGCAACTCAAGTAAGTTATCATTAACTTAAAGAAAACTGATCTCCTTACTATTAAATGCGAACTTCTACAGTTTAGATTGCTAACATCCTCGAGGTAAAATTGAGAACCATATAATCAATCTGAATGAAAAACTTCATCTTGTTGTTTTGTTATCAAATCAGTTGCACATATCAGATATGGTATTGCCTTTCGAGGAGTACCTAGCAAAAACATGCTTCAATCTGTTACTCAGAAACTTTTTTCTTAGGACAATGACCATATTCACTTCTCTCTCTTTTTATCATATACCACGAAATTGCCAAAGCATGACACGGACCATATGCTGCCCGCATCTATTTGCAATCCAATTTTCTCTGACACAGACATGTATAAGGGTTGTGAAGCAATTGTCTGGCTCTATACTAACATCCAATTTTGAATTCTTCAGAATATCAAATTTTTCATTTCCCATGTACCTCTGCCTCTCTTTTGATTTCCATGAAGCTCCATAATGTCATTTATCCATCTTATTTTTTGCTGTTTTTATCATGCCTATAGAACCATAGTCGTTCATCTTCTATGTGTTCCATAGAATAAGGTTTCACATTCATTTTTATAATCTCTTCATTTGGTATTACATTAGCTAATAGCATCTTCTACAGTATTCTGAATCTATTCTGAATGTGGTTTGTTTATTTCTATTGTTCATCATCTTCATACAGACACTTTCGTATATTTTGAACTTCATATTTACATCAATTGAGTCGAATAAGTAAAAATAACGGTTTTTGTATGGCAATGAAAATAAAAGTTTAAAAATTTGAACCTTGATGAAATTGAACATTTTTCATCTATTGCGAGAAATAACTTGACAATAAATCTAGATAATTACTACAAAATCATAGATGAAGCTAAAACCTCACATTTCAAATGAGTAATTTGTCGAATTATTTTGATAAAATTCTAAATTCTTACCTGTGTGAACAGTTTCATGGTTTCGAAAGCAACATAATATTTAGCCATAAGCTCTCCAGTCTTTGTGGGAGTTAATATTATATTCTGATTCATAGTAACCATTCCAGCACTAATCAATTTATTCAAATCAATCTGGCACATTTCTACAATAAATGAAAAAAAGGCAGTGTATATCATTATCTTTACTGAAGTATAATGAAAATCCAAATTAGTTTCATGCCAACTTTTAGGAAGGATAGTGGTTAAGTATAAATACCATGGAAAAAAAGCATACCAGATGTAATTCACATAGAGGTAATAGAAAATGATTATTTTGAAGGGAAATTTGCCTTCAAATCACTATCAAAATTATATTTCATTATTGAAGTTTTTATGATATAGATATTAGGTACAATGAATTATGTAGAAGAATGACACATTAGAAGTAGAAATCGGAGTTGAGTTAGGCACAATTTTGCAAGGAACTGTACAACTTTATAGGTCAGTATTAGGACACTATTAAGTAAATACATTTGGGGATTTGAATGGAAAAGGATGAAATGGGAGAAATCACAATGGTGAAAAATATTTCAAAAGATCTTTTACCCAGTAGTATGATGATGAAACTAGGGGATAATAAAGCTCACTGGTTTGGTTCCAAGAAAAGGTATTCTTCCAATTACCTCTAATTCTCAGACACAATGTTTAAAAGTAATTCATCACTACATCATCGGGCGGAACCTGTATACCCTAAAAAATCGATATAGTTTGAAGATCTATATTTACAAAGTTTTGCGAAAATTCATTCGCAATAGTTTCTGGCTGTGACCCTAATTCAAATTACCGTTCCATCTCATTTCCAATTTATATCTAAAGAATGAACTGTCAGTATCTCCTCTCTTTGGAGATTTAAAATATGTTTATCAGTTCATTCTGTTACTAAGAGATGTAAACATTCATCTCTGACATTTGATCCGTTGAAACTATTTATGAATATGAGTTATGGAATTATATAATGGGATTATATTACAAGTTTGTTGAGTTTTTATATTTTTCATAAACTTTTACTTGCCTGCCTACTCGTCTATCAATACAGTAAATGTTTTTTGTAAAGACAGCCACTTATAATACTAAGTGTAATCAAGTAACACTTTGTGGGATTTTACTGAACACAATGATGAAAATCTAACAATAAAATCTTACTTGAAAAACCTTAGAATGGAGTGATAGTTGAAAAATATAAAGGACTATACATAACACCAAGAACCCATCTTTGTTTACTGTCAAATTTAAGAATACTATGGCTTTACCGCACCTTTGTTTCACATAGCATGTAGTTTAGACAAAAGAAATGATGATCTTTTTTCTTGCTCCTCAAAAAGTTTGTATTATACCTACGTAATATAATTTATTTCTAATTCCAATATTTTTTACACTTTGTCAATATAATAATCCTCTCAGACAACAAAGTATATATTGATTTAGAATACTCATATACTGTGTTCACATAATACATACTGATTTTTTAATATTGGTGTAATCTTTGATACACCTATACGATAAATAAGATTGATTTCCATTGACTTCAGTGTGATCCTGCTGCTATGAACAAAAAACATTTGTAAGACTAACCTCTGTGAGATATCTTACATAAATGTCTGTCGGATATAATTCAATATCCAGCATGGTATTAACCTGGAAAGTAGTTGTTTTCCGGCAGGGATTTACCAGAACCTACTGTGTAGGTACTTAGGGAGGGATGAATGTTTCGATATTTCATTTCGAAATATTTATTTTCTCATATGTATGTATCTCTCTTCGATACAGTATTCAAACTTGATGTAGTCACACATATTTAAACGCAACCAAATAAGTCCATTAGCTCATATGATGAGTAACCTTTTAGTTCAGATTGCCCGAGTAAAAAACTACCAAACTCTGAAAACCTGATTCAGTCTGCAGGGGGGCAGGTGCAAAGTATGTACTCTGCTGTTTCATCATTTTCCATAATGAGGAGATATCCACTGTCCCACAGTCCAAGTCTCTGCATATGATGATTCAGTGACAGTAAGGAGGCCTATTGGACAACATAGTTTATCCCCGCTGTAGTACAACGATTGTATAGTAATATTTTTTGAAAGATGCATAAATGTCTTGGAATAGACCAATATTGGTAGATCTTGAGTGTTTATTCATCAAAGGGTAAATCCATGCCAACGACAGGTTTTGGTCCGATGAAACCTCTTGCAGCGTTCTCTATTGCAAAAGAGCTAGCAACTTCGTCACCATCCGAAGTTATGGGACATAAAATCATTGGTATTACAATGCAAGTGGGTCCAGAAACTCAGAAATCTGTATGACATAATTTATGGACATAAGAATGGAAAATAATAGTTTGAAACACATTTCAAATCTCAGCCAGGAAGCACTATAGAACTTATATCCATAAAAAATTTTTCAAACTGAATAATTATATCGAAACAAATAAAATATCTGAAAAAATATACCTAACAGTTTTTTATCATTCTGATATTTCGTGAGAGTAATTGGTAATCCATAATGGTGGGGATTTTTTCTTGCTCTAACATAAAGGAATGTAGAAGCTAACCACTGCATAGCAACATCTAGATCTGTAATAGTCCTCAGCACCACTTCGGCATTTAAGTGTTCAGTCAGATGTCGATGGAGATTTGATTCTATGGGCTGTGTGCACCCTACCATTTTCTCAAATTTTTCCTAAAAATTATTTGCAATTTACCTACAATAGTGAAATAAATAAAAACAGAGTTTCACAAATAATTTAAATTTTGAGAAAACAAAATATTGGGTACCACACTTCTGTGAATTATATTGAACTACCTTCAAATTATTCTGATTGGAATTGTGATTATGAGTGATAGAATATTTAAAAATGATGTTCAGCAATTGAGACAGCACAATATGAAATTTGAAAAAATGGAAATAAGTAGAATCGGAATCATTCATTTCTTCCAAAGGACCTGTTGGATATGGAACATATTGCACACACAAAAATAGTTACATTACAAAAAATGTTGTCAACAATCAATTACAATTCTACTATTCCAACAAAATTCACAAAAGTGCAAAACAAACAAGTAATTCCATAGTTTTTATTGAAAAACTCATTTAGATCTTTGAAATTTGTTTTGTAAATATGATATACTGATCCTAGTAGATTGCAGATGAATTTATTTGGGATATGCCTTCTTTCAGCCTCACTAATTTATTGGACTGAGCTAATTAATAAAGATATAGAAGAGGCTATGAACACAGAGGAATAGTACATTGATGCTTTGCGATTTTATGCAAGAGGAAGCGTTCAAGAAATGACAGTATCAAAACATTTTGTCATTATTGTCTCCTTTGATCTAATCAAAATATTCCTAATTCTTTCAACTTTCATTGTCCTACACTTATTTTTTTAAAACTATTCGTATAGACAGATAGACAGCAGATGAATTAAATGAAAATTGTGTATTTTAAATGAACATACAAATATATGATGTAATTGGCCGATACTTGATGAAAATACTCCAAAGAAAAGTAGTCTAAAGTAAAGGAGTAAAGACGCCCGAAGAAGCCATTGTATGGCACAACACATGTTGCGTTTTTGTAAAACTCTTTAGTGAAAGTCTCACAATGAAGTGTTTTTTGAATACGTTAGAACATACAAATATAAAAACTTAATTGAAATATAATAAAATAAGATTCCTAAAGAACATTACTGAACAATGAATGCATTTTCACTATATCACAGAATATGTTATAATATCATCGTTGGGTTTCGTGTATTTGGTTGGGTTTGGTGTATCAGTTGTGGGAATTAACAGATTATTGAGCTGTCCTGTTTGATGATCATGTAAATATCTTTATTCTATAAATTTCATAGTAGAATATTTTTTATTTTTTATAACGGACTGCAGAAAGGTGCATACTTTTAATTTATAAATAGAATCGATATCGAGTAAACGCTTTGGTTTATATTCATTTTTAGTTGGTTCTAAGAAAGGTAGATGAAATGTATTTAATAGCTTCATTCTGTAAACTTCTAAATGTTTTATTTCTATAGTACGTGGGCATACTTGAAGACTGGCTTGAAATCAAATTATCTAAATGAACAATCCGTTCAGGCCAGTCTCATCTCACCTACGCAGTAGGTATAGGACTGACACCTATCAGAAAACAACTACTCCACTGGCTAATACTACAAAGAGCGTTGGACTATATCCGACAGGTGTCATTGCTGGATTTTCTGACAGGTGTCAGTGCTGGATTTTCTGACAGGTGTCAGTTCATAAACCTATTGTATAGGTAAGGAAAGACTGGCCTAAACGAATTGTTCCTTTAGATAATTCAACTTCTTAATGATTTCAAAGTTGTATTTGAAGCAGTTTCCCATATATTAATTTAATACTGTAATTTTAAATGAATGAGAAGTAAATTAGCTTCAGATGCTTCAAAGAAATATAGTTTCTTATTTTATATAGGAGCTACTTGCTTTCTTCGAATGACATCGACCTGAAAATTCCATGAAAGATTTTCATCTATATGAAAAGTTGTTACTTTTCGTTAAGATGGGCCTTACTAGTTGAAAATGTTTTTTATGTAACTGGGATATCTTTATGAACTCTATTAACTCCACACATAATAACGTTCAGTTCCTTTGTTAGTTAACTCCACAAAGCTTTTGCATGACGAGTATAACTTGATGTCAATTCCTCAGTATATAACCTTGGATACAGAACCTTTTAGCTTGAGTTTTCTACTCCAGTATTGTATCTTTTTTACTCATTTCAAATGAATAATAATAGACTTTCCCTTCACCAAATAACCAAATGTCACTTCACGTCAAGTGAAGCAGAGGTTATGTGTAGTCATAATTTTAACCATTCAGATTAGTGAAAAAGTTATAGAGAATCTTGGCAACACTTTCCTTCCTACTCCCTAGTTTCAAGAATAATGTTTCTTGGAAGTGATAGAGAAATGAGGTAGTAAAAAGTGAAACGTGGTACTCTTTTCTATTAAATTCAAGAATAGGGGTACAGGAAATTTCTGAAATGTCATCCAAAAGGAGTATACTTTCATTTGAAATTCATAATTTTTTAAAAAGTTTATAGGCAAACTTAATAAGAAGTGTTATTGACAAGTTGTATGAACTTTGATTTTTATTCAAACACAATAATATTTCTGTTCAAATTTAGTAATTTGCCACATTTGGTTTGTTCAATTTTTTTATTTCACGAAGAGTTTGAACCCTAAGAGTGGCTTATGTACCTTTCCAAATTCCATTCATTCATAATTTTCTCCCTTTTCCGTACAATTTTAATTAACGCGCGGATACGATTGTAAATTCCAACAGGTGTATTCCGATTCGCTTGAAAATTGTAATTTATGCCCTCTCCTGGATCTTCATATCAGTTGAAATTCACAACAAAACAATTAATAGAATTTTCATGTTACCAGCAACCATTTACAGCCGCTCCATTCGCAATTCTGAACATCAAATTCATACATGCCCACACTTCAATAGAATACCTTAGTATTTTAGTTGGGCAGTTTATGCTCCGCCTGTCTTTATTCGTATATAACTAATTAATTGTAAGTAGTTGAGTATGTTTATCTGATTATATGCAATTTTTCTAAACATTTCTCCTAAGGCTAAATGTATTTTTGATTAATGGAGAAAAATAAGTCTTGGGATTTCTTATTGTATCTCCATTAGTTCAATAAATATTATAATTCAAATGATAAAAAGTAGATGATAATAATTGAGTTATGGAGCGCAAAAATTATAAAATTCGGTAAAAAATGGAAAAAAATACATGGTTGTTTTTCATTCATTGATTGAAACTAGATAAAAATAAAATGAAAAAGTTCATTTCTTTATAACAAATTGTTTATTTAATAAACAATGAAAAATTTTGAAAATTAATTTTTTTTTCCAAATATTGAAAAACAAGATGTATAATGTTTTTAAAAGAATGGTTCCAAAATATTAATGATTAGTGGTAAAAACAATTGTTAATTAACAAATGCGTTTTTTTGCATTGTGAATTTTTTTGGAAGAAACGCTTCTTTTTAATCATAATTTCATTAAAGATCAAGATTCCAAAAAAAATTCAATTATGCTATAAACAATGCATTTGTTTATAACAAATTTTCAAACAATAAGTGATATAAATTGAAAAAAAAAATTTATGTGGCTTCTGATAAAAAAAAAAATATTAGTAATGATAATAAAACTTTTTTTTCGATTATTTATTAAACTTTTTCATTTAAAAATGCAGTAAATTGTTAATAATCATGATAATTTTTCCATATTCCGAACGGAAATCGATTCTTAACCATTATAATCATAGTTGTACGAAAGGAAAAAAATTTCACACTTATATTTCATAAAATATCACGCTTGCAATATTGATGATCGAGTGATAAAAAATTGTTAATCGAGTAATAAATCGAATAATTGTAATAAAAATTTTTTATCGAAAGATTATTGTTCATTAATTTTTTGAGTATATGCCAGAATTTTTTCATTCCTCAATTTATATATTTTATATGCTAAAATTTTTTTGTAAAAATGGCCCAAACAGGCACGGCTTACGCCCGGCTAAACACCCGATTTCGAGCTCATTTTCAGAGCTCCAGGAAAATTTTAAGTATTAGTCCTACATTTCCGGGAGTCAAGACTTTTTTATAGGAAATTTTTTCCTCTTTTCAATCTTATTTTCGATTTTAAAAATCTCAATTAGTTTTTGAGATATTTTCAAAAAACAAAACCCATTTTTTATTTTTCACTAAATTGTTTATAACTTTTGCAATTTTCATTACCTAAAATCGTCCGTTTTCTAGACGCTATTCCGAATCGAATGACACCTCAACCATCATTTTCGGAGACTGCTGAAAAAAGTTAGAAAAAGAAGCACTTCTTGACCAGATTAATATTGTGTATTTGAATCAGACTCTTAACAAAATTTATACTATACAATGCATTACATACTGTATTTCTTGTGTATTTTCAATGTGACTTCATGGTATTGTACAATGGCCCTCATCAATTCTCAATTCGAATATATCATATTTTTTATTTTATCTGATGACTGATTACTGATGTTTGTGACAGTTTGTAAGGTGTACCTTGAATGCAGTGATGTTTTTCTCAGCCAATTTCTACGAGAATTATGAAAATAGACTAACACCAACCTATATATTCTGACGAATAAGTACGAGAGAGAATGCACCGATTAATATCTAAATTTAATACAAAACTTTTTGCGATAACTGCTCTCCTTGAACTTTTCTGTTCCTGCTTCATGATCATTTCCATTCAATAGTGGAATAAATGAAATAAGAAAGTAGATTAGTTTTGATATTTTATTCATTTAAATACCCTAATACTGTCTTATTGAAAAGGAACGATACAAATTATATAACCTTGCTCTATTACATTTTTTCTATTGTTTCAAATCTCATGAGGTACCCAGTCTACTATTACTTTATCATTTTTGTGAATTTTTAATATTTTGTACATTTACAATAATCCATAATAATTTATTGAATCCGAAAAATTTTAAATAGAAAATTTTACTTTTTACATACAGGAATTTGTTCATTAGGTGTAGTAAATTTCAAGCTGAAGGATTCCAGGGATGTTTGTAAAATATGGGTACGTAAGGTTCCCATCTTTTTTCCTATTACCTAGCTTTTACAAACATAGGAATACATAACTACTTGGGAAATTACACTTTTTTTATTTCTGCATTTGTGTTTTCTTGTTCAGTTTTATTATATGTTCTTCATTATTCTAGCGGAATTTGAATGTGATATTGAATATATTTTTCATAAACCGGTGAAATTATGGTGAAACATTAAACAAATGAAACAAATGGAAAATCTGTTGCTATTGCTAGTATAAGTAATTTTCACTTTACATATCATTCCAAATCTTTATTGTCTAATATAAAGTTTTCCTATCTTCCTATCAAACCTGAAAGCGCCATTTTTAAAATTGACATTGAATAGTTGACCGGGTCCATCATGAATAAGCCTTGAATGAATTTAATAGTATTTCAGAATCCAATGGTTTACGAAAATATATGTTTGTAATTGATAAGTATATACCATTATCGATTATTATAAGTTCCAGTCACACACATTTTCTAACCATTCTATATTAAATATCCTTGGTTTTTTTGATACAAAAATATGTGTCTGTGTGAACAAGGCAAAATTCTAACTAAAATATAGACAAAATACTTTTTAACCCTGTGTGATAATTACATCATAAGAATAATCAGTAGTTAAGTAGATACAAAATAATAGGTTTCATTACATTTGTTTATGAATAACATCAACGGATAGGGAAAATAATTTGTGTAAAAAAACTACTTTGTTTTTCCATTTGGGTCATCATATAACACTTTGTAAGCCATTTCAAATAAATATTTCCATGCTATATAAAATATTTTCCCTTGAATGCCATAGTATTGAATTTGCAATCGCCATTGAGTCTTGCCTAAAAATATGTTAAAACGAAAATAACATGAAACACATTATTTAGGGATAATTAGATTGAGTAATTGATCGGTATAATTTTTACAAGCTTACGTAACTAATCAAAAATGAATCGAAACATTTGAATCTTTATTTCCTTCGTTCAACAAAATCGATCTGTTCAAATAGTTTTACCACAAGTATAGTGCTAAAAGAACTTCAGTATTATACTTCTGGTTTTACTAGAGGTTGAAGGCGGAAAAGTACACCGCCAAATAATTGCAGTCTAAATATTTTGATAAAACATAATGAATAAATACAGACCAACTTGACGTCAAACATTGGTAGAAACAGAGGCATTTTCCATTGTTGAACAATTGAATATACCTACAGAGTTAGAACATGAACAAAACACTTTTAATATCTCAGGAAGATACATTTGAAGAGGATATTCTGTACCCCGAGATCATTTATTTTCTTTTATAGAACAATTTATTTTAATATTTCCTATGAAACTACATAATGGAGTCAGACACCATATCGACTTATTCAAGTCATGGAAATGCGAAAATGTTCAAAATCATTCATTTACTGGGACCGGAATTTCATCTTCTTGAAACAAATGATTTGATTGATTTCACGATTTTTCTAAGAGCATCTGGGATACTGCTTATGTTCAGTTCAAAAAAATACCTATATCGTTTATCCATTTGGCGAGTTTCTAATTGAATGAATTATTTCATTTGTAGACTCAGTGGCAATTGATGCTTGGTATATTTATATAATAATATTTTAAATTGAAAACTCCTAAACTAATTGTTATAACATAAACCATCTTCAATATATCATTGATAGATTGATTTCAACAACACAATGATATTTATAGATGCAGGTACGTACGTTTTTAAATTAATCTGAATTTTTTCGCAAGTTATAACAAATGCCTGTAATATTTTGTGCTCAACTCGAACATTCATTTGAACGATTCAGCTGTAATTCAGTTGATAACATTTCGCTAATTCTTTTCTTTTCCTGTGTAATCCGTGCAATTATTTAAGCTTGAAAGCAACCTCTAGAAATGTAGGATTTTGAAAATTAACTTATATAATATTCGAATATAGTTTAAAAATAATAATAATTATGGAAAAAACGCTTTCTAGCTATCTAGCTTTCTATTTCTCCGTCACTAAACAAAAAATGTGGGAAACTTCCTTCACTTTCATAAAAAATTTTTGTTGCACAAAAAGTGATTTACGTAAGCCCTTCATAGTGTCAACATAACACAAAATGAATTTATAATAATTTCCACTAACCTAATCTTCAACTTGGCCAGTGTGAACTTTGTCTGGACTATTGCAGTTCTATTAAACGAATATTTGAGTCAATGCTTCATACCGTAGAAGCGACGCGCATATATTTTCAAGGTCATAGATGGTAAAAAAATTGAATACCTCTATATCACACATTTTATACGATATAAACGCTTTCTGCGAGATTATCGATTTCCTCATTGAAAAAGAGATTTGAGAAAAGAAAGAATGCAATTCTATTAGGTCATTCAGTACATTTTTGGAATTCTCAAATCTATTAATTTCCAAGCATTACAAAGGATTGAGTCTCAGACCTTTCTATTTCAATTGTAATACGTCATAGACTCTCTGTTGAACCCTCTGTTAAAAGAGATGGTTTGCGAATGTGGGATTTGTCTTCACATTCAATAAACCACTCCTTTGATGTTTTATTCTTTAGTAGAAGGTTCTCCCCTTTTGGCCAATATTAAGTTTTGGAAAAGAACCACAATTGAACTTATATACTTCTGATCTATCTGACACTGAACTTTTGACTAGTTTGTAAGTTTAATTTGTTTGTAATGAATTTGCTCAAATTATTATTTGTTTTTTAGGCCACGTCCAAGTCTTTCCTTTAAAAAAACGAGAGATGTTATTTTTCGGAGATGTTATTGGTGGGTTCACCAAAGTGTGTCGATGTGCTATGACACTCAGTTTGGTTTGTTAAAGTGAGGTAGATATGGTGAATGGCTTGTTTTCGTAGTTTCTTGAAAAGAATGGAGTCGATAACATATACCTCGTAACCGTTGACAATGATGAATCATATATGACAATGTCTGTATAAAATGGTTTGTGAATGTTTATTATTAATTTTAATAATATTGAAGTCCCGAAAATCTATTGAATTATTCACTTACAATTCAGTGGTGAATTTAATTGATGGAATAAACAATTTCAACAAACTTTCCCAACTGCTTACCTCTACCTAGTTCAGTAAATCATACTGAACTATCATGTACGAGTACGTATGTGTACCAGTATAAGAACCTGTTAATCAACTGATTATTATGAATTCAATTTTCGAGGTTTTCAGAAGAATTTAAACTAGCGAAAGATTCAACGGTTATCCCAATGTTTGTCCTTCGATGCATGAATAAAATTCCTCATTGTATCGCAAATAATTTCGAGATAGACGAATAATGAGGATATCTAGAATTTTATGTTTTTACACACACACAGGATTAACATGGTTCTGTCTAATTTTTGTACCTCAAACGATGTAAATTTAGCGTTATCAGGAAAAGTTATATTTTCAACGTCATTTACTAATTATACTAAATCGCGGTTTGAAATTAGTGTAAGTTTTGATTAATGGTATGAGCGTTTCTGAGATTTTTACGGATGAAGCCGTTACAAATGACACCATGACATAATAACTAATCATGGTGAACTGGAAATATTTGAAAATTGAATAGAACAAAATCCGGGCTTGTAGGCCTTGTTCGAAAGTAATTTTTAGTACACAGGGCTTTTCACGATGAGCGTCAATTAGACGTTTTTGGAAAACCAGATAACGGATCAACCTGAAAATTTCACAGTATGCATAAATCAATATGATCTACACGCCTAAAATATTTTAGACGATGCGGAGTTACCACTTCTACTATAAAGTAGCGGCTACTTTGATTTTCCAAATAGAACATCCTGTATATAAAATTATATTATGATTTTTTATCACTTTGGTAACAACTTCATATTATTTCAATATACCTATCTGTTACCGTTTAGAAGATATGTATTGATTTCGTTTTTTTACCAAACATGTACTTTTATAAACGCTGATAATCTTGAACTCTCTGGTGCTAAGACGATCAAATTCGTTATAGGTTCTTTAAAAAAATGCAGATACTTTGATCACATGAAAAAATGAGTTGTAGTCTAATTTTTCAAGTGGAACACCCTGTATATTTCCACATTTTTGAGCTCTACATCCAATTTTATATTGACCTTGTTAAATTTTTCAGTTTCTGTTTGAAACAGTTTATATCGAAAACGGTTCAAAATCTAAATAGTATTATCTGAACAAAGTCGGTCTAAAATTGGATGTAGAGCTCAAAAATATGGAAATATACAGGGTGTTCTATTTTAAGAAATCAACTTCCACAAATTTTTTCATGCGATCAAAGTATCTGTATTTTTTAAAGACCCTGAATGAAGCAAATGAAAATATGAGTGAAGATTCTCCACAGCATTTCGAATTTGATCGTTTTAGTACCAGAGAGTTCAATGTTATCAGCGTTTATAAAAGTATATAATTGGTAAAAAAAACGTGTGCGTCTCGGAACGCCCGACAGAAGTGATAACTTAAACTAATGTGAGTTGAACTTTTCAATATTGAAATTGTTCAACTTAAGAAAAGCTTAGGTTGTTACTTGAAGTTAATGTTTATTGATATGATAATGTAGAGAAAGGTTATTT
>WOGR01000732.1:0-23270 GCA_015342045.1 Leptinotarsa lineolata
TGTATCAAGATGGAGTAGTAGAAAGCCAAAAACTTTCTTTCCCAAAAGATTGAACACTCCTAATAAAATATAACCCCTTCAATTTAAGTCGTATTTTTGTTCTGTGTTATCTATAAGTACATAGTTATGTACTCGTCTATTTCAGAATAAAAATCAATAGCTGCGAACGTACCTTTATTTGAGGAAATTTCATTCATGGTTATTATTATTAGTTACTAGTTGGGGTATCTTTCTTGGCTCAGGGAGTTGATATTATTAGGTTATAAGAGGTTGATGGATTTTATGTACCTTTACCAACGAGTAGCCACATCCAAAAGGCTTCGAATGATTTACAACGTCCAAAACATTCCACAACATTCGAAACTGTTCTGGCATGTTCAACACTGACCTAGGATTTTCCAGAATGTTCCATAATATTCCAGAAAGTTCCGGGATGTTCTAGACTATTGTGGAGTGCTCTCAAATATTTTTGATTGTTCTGGACTGTTCTAGGACTTTCTAGAAGGCGAAAATTCTAACCCTTATATCTTCAAACGCACGCCTTTGGTAAATCCATAAAAGTTTTTCATGAATAGGGGATAGAAAGTTACCATCCTATATGACTTGCTTGATAATTGCACAATGACCTTAGATGTTCCGGGATAATACGGGATCTTTTGGACTGTTGTGGAATGCTTGCAGTAGCAAAAATGAGTTCAAATCTTATTCAGGAAAGGGTAAAGCTCTGAGTTATACCTACTCGAAAAAAGAATATTATGAATACCTACATGATATAGACGTAATATTTGAAAAAGGGAGGTGTTCAGGTACCTTGGCACATTTGATTCTACCAAGAGCGGTACATACCAGAAATACTCGACGGAGTGTGGCTGCTTATCGTTTTGATGTTCAACTCAGTACACCTCAAACTTCACTGTTCAAGAACTCTTCCATTTGGAGAACTGTGTTTATGTGGAATAAACTTCTTGAGAACGTTTTTCCAAATGGATTTAATCTCCAGCGATTCCAATCCAATGTGAATCTCTACTTTCGCACAGACCCTGCTCATAGAGCGTCTAAAGGATTTTCCTGTAGTGCTTGTGTTTTGTCCGTTAAAAAATCTCATTTCACTTTTAGACTTCTCAGTGCAAGTACAAAAATTATGCTGTATTCTCTGTTTTATATCATGAGTCTATATTTCAATAATATTTGATTCTCATTATGGTATATCCTTCATCAAATAATTTTTATAAAACGAAAATTCAAACCTACGGCTTCAATTGTATTTGACATAGCACAACAGAGCTCACAACCCTCACACGGAAATGAAGAGTACTGTTCAGTTACAGTGAATAATAACATTTTCCAATGAAAGAGCATTCACAAAATAACAATGCGTAGCATAACTGAATTATTCAAAAGTCCTATATAAAAACGAAACATATAAAACATTGTGGTTGATGTTGAATATTGACAACACAATATTTGACATTCGAATATTCCTAAGTAGTTCCAGAACTTCATTTGATGAAACGTAAAATTTCCTTTGAGACTCAAGAGTTCATGAGTGAAGAGTGAAAAAACAATATTGTTTGAAAGTTGTCACTTCTTCAATCTCTGATGTAAAGCAACAGTTACAGTGGTTACTTTTGATGAATGAGGGATGTTTCGTTTCATAATGATTCAGATAAATCAATAATTTAACGACATAACATTAGAAATATAAAAACACCAGTCCGGAACTTTCATTTCATATTTCGAGTATCAGGGAATCAAAATGAGAAAGAAAAATAATGAGTTTGTACTTGTAAACCTGAAAAATCCATGCGTCTGTATAAGTGTTTGAGATAATATGTGATAAAACTGATAAATTCCTAAGGTAGATGTGTACTCGTATCTCTACAATAAGAACAATAAATGACAATTTAGGTTTTTCAAAAATTATAAAAAATTGCCATATTTCTTCTTTATGTGAGTACATCTATACTAATAAATGGTAAGTCCTAGGAAGCTGAAATTTGGTATGTAGGTGCTTCTTAGGTCTTAGATGCGCATTAATAGAGGATTTTCAAACATTCCACCTGGGGCGCCCACCGTGGGGTTAAAAGAGGCGCGTTTGAATATGAAAACAATCCTTTCATCACTGTTTCTCCGTATCAATATATTTTTGGCGGCTGAAATTCTGTATGTAGGTTCGTTCTATATTGTAGATGTGCAATGAGAAAATATTTTCTAATATTCCAACTGGGGTGCCAGCCGCGGGGTAAAAGGCGCGTCCTAAAAACCTAAAAACAAAATTATCTTTTCATCACTGTGTCTGAATGCCCTTTAAATTCCGGTCGTTGAATTTATATTTAGTATCAGCATTGCACCCGTACGGAGCCGGGGAGGGTCGCTAGTTATATAATAAATATGAAATAATTTTAAACAGTTGAATTGACTCATTTGTTAAGTTAACAAGCTATGTTTAAAATGAAAGTCAGCAGGTTCTATGTTATTCTCTGTCTCAATTTCCTCAGATAATATTTGAATGAGGGTAGTTAAAGTTATGTCATCACGATGACAGAATTTAGAGCCATCTCTTGTCACCAAAAGTTGCTAGTTATAAAAATATAGGAACAAAGGGGTAAAAAGTACAAATGAAGAAATAAACGAGATAATCTGTAAAATCAGAAAAATATCCGACTCTATTGGAAACACCATGTATTCAAAAAGACAAGAAAATAAAAATCAGAAGAGTTTTGATGTTCGGCAAAGATTTGTTTGAAGACAATGAGAAAGTAACAGAAATCCATCATAAAGTACAGAAAAATATTCTTTTGCACAGAAATTTTGCAGAGTAAAGAACACTAAAAGAAATATTAACGACATATTTCAGCTCTATAGGTGTGAATTAGGAGAAATTATTTTTTAAATTTTCGTCGTTCTTAATTTTCAATTGCTTATATCTGGCCAAGTTTGAAACCCAGTGTCCAGTGTTTAAAATAGAAAATATTTCAACACATTACTTGTTATGATTTTATCTACGGAACTGGTAAAAATTGGTCCCTTCTTGTATAAGTCGCATTACTTATTAGCTACGCTAACGAGTCTACTCAGGACAAGCAGTTTGCAAACAAAGCGGGAAATGGACATTGTTCAGTAATAACGGAGCGTTCAACAGATATATTGGAGCTTCGAGTAAAGAATAAAACCAGACAACCGTTATTGACAAAAAAAAATTAAAAAAATTAATACAAAGAAATGGAAACTTAATTTTATGTAAAATTCGTGACTAAATGACTAAAGTGGAAGATCAATAATGCTATTCCGCTTGTTGCCAGTGTGAATGAGAAAAGTATACAAACAGAAATGAAATAAAAATCTGAGACATAGGCCGATAAAAATTTGCTAAACAAGTTTTCACAAAAAATATGCAATTATGGTGAATTGAAACAGTACTATAATTCTGATTACCGAATAGAACGAAATTGAGAAGGATGCTCGAACAATGGGAACATAAGTGGTCTCCAAAATATAGAATCAAAGAAGTCAAGTATGGAAACTTGTAGACTTTTCATTTGTTGTACTGAGAAATGGTTTAATGAAAGTAAGAGTATATTATTCACTACGAAAAAGCTGTGGTAGCGAAACATGTGATATTTTTGAAAATAAAGTTTGTCAAATCGTTAGGTGTAGTTTGTGAAGTTGCATGGATCTTCAGCAAGTTATAGCCGAATCAACGTGATAAATAAAATATAAAGAGATAGCTCAGTTTGTTACGGTATTTTATTAAAGAAGAATAGACCGATTTTGAAATAATCTGTGAGAAAATAAATTTCAGCCTTCTCAGAACTAAAAATTGGTACAAACAACAAACAAGCTCGGAGAAGCTATATATACCGTCAAAAGGAATAATTTCGACATGTACTCATACAACATACAACCGAAAGCGAGGCAGAGAAATATTAAACATACACATGACAATCAGAAAGCTTTTATCGCCTGCTTGTAAAATGTTAAATATTTATATTCAGAATCGAGATCCTCACTTACGGGATGTCAAGCTATTTACATAATGAAGTAGAAAAAACAAGACAATATTGAACATATCGGAGGTAAGATCCATGAAAACTGTATAAATATGTATATTGTTTTGTATCTATTGCGGCAGAAATCTTGGAATTGAAAGCTAACATGGATGTGAAATAGAACTTTGGCCAATATCAGTACCACGAAAACTCTCTGTTCATAGGAACGACACTTGTGTTTCAATACCAAATTTTCAATTTGAATTTAGAAAGACTTTCGTGAATCCAAGACTTTTCAGAAAGACGCCATTTCAAAGTTCATTGCTCTTCTTTACGAATCAGAATAAACTAACGAATCAGATCGCATCTTTTGAAACTGCATAAACTATGAACGTTTCACGCTAATTTGTAGTAGAAATCATTGTCGTGTGACTAAAAGTGAGAGTGACACTGTATCCTGTTAGATTAGATAGGCTATACAGTATAGATTATCTCCTGATGACGCCAAATTGGTTGATGAAACGCGCGTTAAAAAAGTGATGCAGTCCTGGTGTTTGAAAGCAGCGCTTATTTTGGATCAATTACATCCAGATGTTCTAGTTATACTTCATCACTGTTGCATTTCTGGTTGAGAAAATATGGACAAAAAATTTGACTTCAAATTAAAGAAGTGAGCAGAAAATTTATGCTTTCTTGGACTGTCTATAATAAAGGAGAATCTTCATTAAAAAATATTTCTACCATAGTTGATTATCTTCAAATTTTTGAATGGAACTCATTTTTCGTGGAGGAAACCAGTTTTCATCGACTTTCTTTGTGTATTATTTTCACCTTACACAAACTGAAAAAATATGAAAATTGTAATGGAGAACTTTATACGCGTGTAGAAAGGCAAACTTTTTGTTCCCCCGTATAAGTTACTGCATAAAAAATTGTTCTCTTAATGAGTAACTTGTCGTATTTGATAAACTTGCCTTACTAAAAAGAGATAAGAAATCATACAGATATTCATCTTAACATCCAGTTGATGATAACATGATGAATTAATTAACTAAAAGAACAATTCATTCGGGCCAGTCTCGACTTACCTACACTGTAGGTTAATGGACTGACACCTATCAGAAAACAACTATTCCCCTGGCTAATATCACGAAGGGCGCTGGGTTATATCCAACAAGTGTCAGTGCAGGAATCTTCACAGAAGTATTTACTGCATATATTATGCTGTTGGCGATACAACTGCTGGAATCGATTTTCAATTATAGGAACGGGCACACTTGCAGACCGGCTTCTCGTCAGTGCGAGGTAGGTAATTGAAAATCGATTCCAGCAGTAGTTTTCGCCAACAGCATATCCAACGCCCTTCGTGGTATTAGCCAGGGGAATAGTTGTTTTCTGATAGGTGTCAGTCCATTAACCTACAGTGTAGGTAATTCGAGACTGGCCTGAACAAATTGTTCTTTTAGTAAATTTGATTTAAAGCCAGTCTTCAAGTATGCCCACCGAATATATGTGAACATGATGAATTGAGTTTGAAAACGCAAAATTGCACTAAAAATGAATTCAACAGATTTCAAATAAATTCATTATATGAACAAATCAGCCTAAGCCCTGTTTTTAACATAGTTTCAGGAAACGAGCAAGAATTTTCATGACAAACGAAATGGCTCTTTGAATTACAGATACATCGGCAATGAAAAACCCCTGTTAAACAAGCGTTCCACATCACTAAACCCAAAAGGGACCGACAAACGACGAATGAAATTAGATACCATGTACCATAACCTAAAAAGCTTTTGCTGCCGAACACAGACTTACAAAATGGCTCAAAGACACATTAAATACATTTTATTTATTTTATTCATAGCTCCATATACCACAGATGAAGTGTTTTCAAAGATATACCGAATTGATAATTTGAACTCGAATGTTTAAAGACGTGTTTCTAGGTTATAATTTCATTTATACTTGCAAATCAGTTTTTATCGAGCCTATGCTCTGAAACATTTTGACCACTTCCATTGGATTGTTTACTTGATGAATATTTTATTCCAATTCCTTATTAAATTTTTGCAAACAGCACCGATATTTATTAAAATTTGAAGAAATTAATATTGTGCCGTCAGGAATTGCTTTTACTTTGGGGGTAGATGTAGACCCAATACAAACGGAATAATGGATAGTTGAAGGTTGGTTATTATTCATCAAATGCTAAAATTAGGAGTTTCAACATAAAGAAACCAAAACAATAAATTTCTCGAAGAACCTCATATTACTTTTTTGAAGTGCTTGAAAAAACCTTCATTTTGATTTTTAATATCCACAAGACGAGTTATGACAAAAATAATATCGGTTCCTATTTCATCGGCCACAAAAAATTTTGAAAATAACCCCTAAATGCCGCACCAAAATGAAAATAATGATTACCACACTCTTGTAATTATGATATGCTCTCGAAGTTTGATTGGTTTAAACAGCATATTTTCGAAAAAAGTTGAGCTTGAAGTTATGGAATCATTTAAATCAGTTTGACAAAACATTGCTTTTCCTTGGCACACTACTTCATGAACAAAACTCCGTTAAAACACTTGCGGCAGCCTAGGTGAGTTTCCGTTACAACCCTGCTTCTAACTGTGGACTATTAAAAATGCTGGTTGTTCAATATCACAATTCTTCAAAGAATGTAAACTTTCACGGCCGGAGATAACTGTGTCAGAACTATTTTCTTGGTTTTTTTGGCATGCATGTCTGGCGTTTCTTCTACTACTGCGACCGTGACCACATCGCATTTGATAATGTCTACCGCAGTAGTAGACGAAAAGTCATGCATACAAACCTGTAGACTATGGCAAAAAAACTCGAAAAAAGCTTTCACACAACTGCAGTTCTTGTCTATGTTTAGTCAGAGCTCCATATCAAACTGAGCAATTCCCTTTCTAACCCAACTGTAATATTTCTTTCTCAAGCTCACAGACTATACTATAGAGTCGGAGATAGGGCAAAAGATCAAGCAACAAGTTTGTCGCAGTAGGCCGTCGTTGTCCGATGGTGATGTCTCAAGTAATTAACGGTGTTAGCACGAAGACCGTCAATTCGTCACATTTAAGTAGATTCCGACGCGACGTGGCAAATACTGTCCTTGTCTCTTCCCATCATGTAATAAGTTGGTATGAAACCTGTAACATATCGAGTTATTTTTAATGCGTATTCGAAAGAGGCTGTTTTTTCAGGAAACCATTAAAGGTAAAGTATTTTCAGATGTAAGAAAATTCATATGTTCAGACTATACGGTGGTTCAGATTTGGAACTCAGCAGGTCGTAAACCTACCTAAGTAAAACGGCAAATAAACTTATGCAGACCAGTACATGAAATCTTTATTATTATTGTTAGTATTTATGTTTGTCGGTATTTCAAAATAGGTGATATAATTTATATATGCATTCATCGAATGTGTTGGTAGGAATCGCACGTTGAAAGGTAAGACCTTGGTAACCATTATTTCGATATTTGAGGTATCGTTTGTAGAGGGTGATACCTGGTTAATGGGAAAACAGTTTTTACAGGTTTTCAACCCTTACACCTAATTTTTTTTTATGTACAGGCACACTATTTGTTCAAATTCAACATTAGGAATTGATTGAACTTGATATGTTACTTAACATTAGTTTTCACAATAAATTTTATTATCAATTATTATGTCATCAATATGTCCTGAAGTATATTCGAAATACTTTTTGTTTTTGAAAATCATGAATTGGCATCACGATTATTTATTGTTTAGTATCCGCAGTGATTTATACTATAGTATTCAATAGTTTTTTGAATACGTTAGTTATGGATTTCCATCAAGTATCGGCCAATTCCATCATATTTTTTCACTATCATGAATTTTTTTATCGTCTATATTTGTTCACATTTTGAATGATAAAAATAACTATGATGGACATGGTGCATGTATCTTTGGAAATACTTTTATCATTTGAATGAAATAGCAGGTACAATGTCACGAATGAAATGATATTTCACCAGTTAATCTGTTGATAAAATAATCACGATATATTCATAAATTTTGATGTGCTCCTTCAATAAAAAAACACAATAACCCTTTTAACGATCTATGCATTTCATTCCTTGATGGAAAAATAATGACTTGTATACGTTAGCAACTCTAGTCTAATTTTCCGGTGAAAACATGAAGACTATCATTATATTTACGAAGTTTTGTTCTTTGACGAGTTTTGGTTTCATAATAATGAATAAGTTTGTTCCTCACTTTGAAGATTATTTTGGAATTTATTTATTTCACTCAGTACTTGGGTTGAGAAATTTGATTCTTTACCGTTATGTGTTCTATAGAATTTTAATAAATATTGTTGCCTTCTACACCAACATCCTATGTGAAAATGATTTCATATATACTTGTAGGACATTAACTATATTGGTTTACCGATTTTCTAGTAATGATGAAGAGATGATTTTCAAATTTAATAAGAATACTATGACAATAGATGAGCTGAAGGATGAATATTTGAATGTGACTTGAGTTTTCGATGACCCAATAAACGACAATAAGGTTTCCCTCATTTTGACGTTCGAAATATCAAATCTAGATGTCGCTTATCAGGCCTGGTAGGTACTCCCGAATTTACCTAGTATTCCTTTCGAAAGATTTATTCATGAATTTTTCCCATGATAGATTAACTCAGGTATAGTGATTGAAAGCAAGTTAACTATGGTGTTCCTCAAGACACAGTATTGGGTCCTTTATTGTTCAATATTTATATTGATGATTTTTTCAAAATGCTCAGTAAGGATATGCTGATGATACTGCAATACTTCATGAGGCAGAAACCTGGAGTTTGCTTAAAAAAAGATTGAAAAATACTTTAAACCAGTGAAGAAATGCTTTGACCACCGTCTTTCAACAGTTATTCTAGAAAAAAACAATTTTTTACCTTTCAGCTGCAATATATCGAATAACTGTCCATATAGGAAATTGAAATTATCAACACTCAAGGTTATATAAATGAGAGATCATCTGTCTCCTGTTCAACTATGTGCATGGCTAGGTCTTATACCTGCTATAACAAATGAAATACCGTTAGTCTTGAATGTTACTCTGTAGTGAAAACACGTGTTTTTCCTAACCTATATCGTGCTGTTTTGAGTTTCATAATAAAAATGTCAGAATATTGTTATGCGAATATGCGTAAAACACAGAAGTCTGCCATTTACGACTGTTTTGAAAAGGTAAATATTGATATTAAAAATACTAATGCGACATACATCATTGACGGAGGATACTTACTAAATCGCGTTGTGTGGGATAGCGAAGAAACGTTCTACGTTCTTTTAGATGAATACGTTCAGTACATACGTCGACATTTTGGTTACAGAGCTGCAGAACAACGTCGTCCAACTTTAGCAACATCTTCTGGTATTTTATTTGATGAACGTATGAGAGTTCCAACCAGTCAAAAGAAATTTCTTACAAATACTCACAACAAGTCTCGGTTTATTTCTAAGTACGGAGCTCCTAAAAAAACTACTTGCTTAGATAAGTATAGATATGCATGTTTCGTTAAAAATACTAATACTAAAAAACAAGTTCAATTAATTTGTCTTCCTCCAACCTCAGTTGCTGATCATCAACATCTTTTTCGGGTATATTATCAAGTTCAAGTGTGGCTTGATTATCAGCTAGAACCAGTTCAAACTTTACTTCCACCTGCCCCGGAAAAACTGCTGAACACAATTTTTTGTAACTGCAAAGATGGATGCAGAGGCTAAATGCGGTTGCAAAAAAGTTGGACTGTTTTGTTCTTCGGCATGTACAAATTGTCAAGGCCGGTCATTGCTCTAATGTTGAATCACCAACAGAGGAGAATTCGTTTGATTCCAACGAGACGACATACGGTACATCGCTATTGACGCAATTTACTTGAACCCAGAAAGAAGATGAAGAAGATAAGAAGAAGATCAAGAAGAAGAATAAATAGTAGAATTTGAAGGCTACGAATCAGACGAATAAACTTCACTACTTTGTTTCAATTTACATCGCTTTTATCTTTTCCAGTTTTTGATAATTTTCGTTATTTTGCAAAAGTTTCAAATTAAACAGGATCTTAACTGACCCATGGAATAGGCCTACTGGGGAAACCACGTTAAAAAAACGTACACTATCTCATAGGTGGGGTGTAAACGTGTGCATATTATGACGATTACAACTTTTACAAATATTTGAATTGTTATATCTCAGAAACAGTAGCTCGTAGGAAAAAAGTATTTTCACGTTTTATATAGATAATTTTATGATATACACTTTTCGTCAAAAGTATTTTTATGATAAAACTTACCGTTTTGCTGAAAATCTCGAAAAACTTATTTTTTTTGACCTTTGACCTTGAATAAATTTTTTTCCATACAGGGGAAAGATGGGGAGCTTTCAAATTTTATTTATAATTATATTTTGAACGATTTCACTAATTTTTAGCTTGTTGTAAATTTATGTAGCTTCGAATGTCTAAATTGACCGGAATACATTGGAATTGTTTATTATTTCATATATCTATAACTTCCTATATCACGTATCACATCCTTAATACGCAGTACTGCTGACTCCATTTCTACTTTCTAGTGCAAAGCGGTTTGAATGTCCTCTCAAACCCAAATACCTCCTCCGCTTAGTTTCTCCAGCTTCAAAGGATATCAAAATCATACCCAATCATCCGAGAGTGCCATCTTGTAATACAAAGCGAGAAATGGTGGTTTTGTTCGTTCCTTGCCTCTTTAAACGGTGTAGCTGTCGTGTCTGAGGCAGTTTAAGATACAGCATAGGACTCGGCACTGCATTTTCAATGGCACGGATGCATTTGTTCCAAGAGGCAGACGAACTGACTGCTTTACGGGAGGTGTGAGGAATTATGTGATAATATACTTTGAAATGAAACCATCTCTCGTCAGATATCAATTTTAAATGCTGCACTGACTGAAGATAATATTTTTCCAAGAATTGAGAGAAAAGATTAAATTAAAATACCGTTCAACATCATTCTCAAAGAAATGTCAGCGTTTGTCGGCAAATTTTTTCTACGATTCTAATTGAAACAAAGTGCTGCCGAAACAGCCCGAAAACTTAACCAGGCATTTGGCAATGACAGTGTTAATGAATGCACTGTTCGATGTTGGTTTACGAAATTTCGTTCTGGAGATTTAGGCCCCGAAGATGAGCCCCGAAGTGGTCGACCTGCAATAATCCAGGACGAGGATTTGAGGACCTTGGTGAAGGTGCTTGAGATGGCTGAAGAACTGGGCTCAGCCCCCGTGCGGTTTTTGATGGTTTAAAACGCATTGGAAAGGTCGGAAAAATCGAAAAGTTGCTGCCTTACGATTTGAACGATCGACAGAAATTGTCACGTTTCGAGATCTGTTCTTCTTTGCCTTCTGCGCACCCAAAACGATCCTTTTATGGAGATATAATCTGCCTGGTAAAATTATTAATTCAGAACGAATTCCCAAATGTTTTCAGAGAAGAATGTATAAGAAACTGGAGTACACCCCTTTTTGTTTTCACTTCACGATGAAGATCGGCAGAAAAGTAAACGAATAATTAGAATATAAATTAGGCAACAGGGTCTATAAAAAATTAAAATGGCCCTATGTGAAATGGAACATGATATTTTCGACACTTACATACGCAGTTATCAATGCAATGAAGGTCGCTTATACTTTTGGTTTTGCAAAAAAGAAAAATCTAGTTGATACAGTACCTTTACCTACTTAAAAATTAAATCCAACAGCAACATATTATAAAGATCCATTAAGGTTATCAACCCCTATGTAGGTTCACTTTTCATGAAATTCATTTACTATAATGAAATGCTATGTATTTTTAAGACACACCAAACGAAACCACTCTTTCCTTTCAGTCGTTAACTTTAGCGTCAAACCCATTTAATGAGAGCAAACAAAAAATTTCAATTCACTCCGACTATTTTGAGTCTCTGAATTTATTGCTACAATTTTTTTTGTTTTTTATTTCTTTTATTACAGCAGGGTTGTCATGAAGTGAAAAGGAAAGGAACTATACTGGTCAAATGATAAAGAAGATTGTGTTCAAAATAGACATGAAAACTAATTGTTGAAATGGTCATAGTGTTATTGGTTATGTGTAACAGAAAATGAAAAATACTAAACTCGATGATGAGCTAGCCTTGATAGTCATTCACAAAGAAGAGAAGCTGGACAATGACTGAGCTCTAATTCTGCTGTTGTTGAGATAAATGCTGAGTTAAATGGTTCACATGGCCATTTCTAGAAAGACCTGAAACACATACGTTTGATGAAGAAAATTTGTTTCAGATATATTTGAATCAAAACTTACGGATGAAATTTATTTTGATCTTCCCTATAAAAGGTTTACAGAACCGTGACATATGGAATTCAATCGCTTTCTCAAGCCTGATAATTTCAGAAGAATTTCAAGTAATTTCTGTATTTTTCTTTTCAACACATTATGTTGATATGTCTTTGAGCAATCAGAAATAATTAGAGAATCTTGAAAACAGGAACTTTTTCAAAGAAATAATTGTTATTCACTTGCATCATATACGCTTGAAACCAGCATTCATGAGAAGGGTGTCTCCCATTAAGCTGTCCTTATCTCTTTGAATTTCTTCACAGAAATAGGTTTTTATCGAAAGCGTCGTAGGCGACAATTACGAGTATAGTAAAAATAGGACGTCGCGACGTCTGCAATTCTCAGCGTCTCCCTAAAATAACAAGTGAACTTGTAACACTAAAAATAGCGATGGTGTTGATTTCATTTCCGAAAGCAATTGGAATGCATGCTTATTATTTGAATAGATACTAATGTCATTTCGAAAAAGATTGGGCATCTAGGTATTTAAATGCGCAATTGTATGAATTACTAGCTGTTTGTATTTCATTCGTGTGGACTTCAGTTTTTCTATAGAATGTTTAACAGCAAAACGTTCTCACATATTTGTGTGATTTTTTGAGCTGACATAACTTTTTAATTTATGAACTACACAATTGAAATAAATCAAACACTCAATGTTAAGTGAAGTTTATAACAAGTAACCTCTCTCAAATCTCACGTACAACTAAACAAAAATTTTTTGAAATCGCTGTATAGACAGCTATAAGTTACACTTTAGTGTCACTGTTTTCCGACTTTGAAAGCCGTGGATTTTTGGAATTTCTTCCAGTCGTTTCGCAGGCGCGAGTGGCTAGCTTCTTTATAGGTTTAACCATCATGGCTTGCTATCCGATGACTAACTTTTAGGCTTCGTAAAGCTTATTTATGCCTTGTCAGGTAATCAGTTGCCTCCCGTACCAGTCGGCTATAGTATTCCTGGTTGGGGGCAATTAGTTCTGTGTTTTCAAACAAAATTATGTGGTCTCTTTCAGTTAGTGCGTGTTCTGCCAAAGCTGACTTGTCCGCTTGGCCTAGTCTGCAGTTCCTTTTATGCTTTTATGCTTGTTCCCATGGATCGATTGGTGGTTCCGATATATACCTTCCCACAAGTGCACGGTATACGATAGACCCCTGCTGCTGACAATGGGTCTCTTTTTTAGCCAATAGTTTTCCTATTCTGTCCAGGACCCTAGGGATGAACGGTAGATATGCGCGTGCAACCATCTGGTTCTTTTTCGCTTTCTGAACCGTAGTGCTCTTCGGTTTCATGACTTTCCCGATCTCGGAGACACTGTATCCATTCGATCTCAAGGTCACTTCAAAATATTTCAGTTCCCTCTCCAGATGTTCTGGTTCACATATTCTCCGAGCCCGTTCCGTTAGAGTGGAGATGACTCCTCTCTTTTGGCTAGGATGTTGATTCGATAGTGCGTGCAAGTATCTATCTGTGTGCGTGGGTTTTCGATACACTTTGTGAGTCATCTCCACTCTAACGGAACGAGCTCGGAGAATATGTGAACCAGAATATCTGGAAAGGAAACTGAAATATCTTGAAGTGACCTTGAGATCCAATGGATACAGTGTCACCGAGATCAGGAAAGCCATGAAACCGAAGAGCACTACGGTTAAAAAAGCGAAAAAGGATCAGATGGTTGCACGCGCATATCTACCGTTTATCCCTAGGGTCACGGACAGAATTGGAAAACTATTGGATAAACACGACATCGAATTAGTTTTCAAACCCACTAGGAAGATACAGCAAAGCCTCAGGTCGGTTAAGGACAAACGACCCATTATCGTATACCGTTCACTTGTGGGAAGGTATATATCGGAACCACCAAACGATCCATGGGAACAAGACTGAAAGAGCATAAAAGGAACTGCAGACTAGGCCAAGTGGACAAGTCAGCTGTGGTAGAACACGCACTTAGTGAAGGCGACCACATAATTTTATTTGAAAACACAAATAATTGCCCCCAACCAGGGATACTATAGCCAACTGGTACGAGACGTAATAGAGATCCACAAATACACGGAGAATTTCAATAGAAAAGAAGAAGAGGTGAACCTAAATCGAATATGGAACCCCATTTTAAGGAATTCGAGAATAACGAACAAAATGACAACAGGTAGCATGATTGTTAATGTTCCAGGTACAAGTACAGGTACAAGTGCAGTTACAAATACAGGTACCAATACTACTGATTACCTGACAAGGCATAAATATGCTTTACGAAGTCTGAAAGTTAGTCATCGGATAGCAAGCCATGATGGTTAACCTCTGAAGAAGCTAGCCACTCGCGCCAGCGGAACGTCAGGTAGGAATTCCAAAAATCCAAGGCTTTCAAACTCGGAAAACAGTGACACTGAAAACCTCAGCCGCGAAAGTCTAAACCATTTTGTCAGTTACACTTTAATTATTTGTATGTATGAAGGATCTAAACTCTGGATGATACTAAACATCAATGACTAGAAATCATATAAGTCATTTTGCGGAAACAATAAATATTTATCGTATTTAAAATCCGGTGAAGTGCTTAACTTTAGAAATGTAATAAATGTCAAGTTTGATGTTTTATTTGATGACCCGTGATTTTTGAAAAGATTGCTTATGTTTCTTCCCTACTAGTATATGGCTAATAATTGTCACACATATTGAAGAAAGTTTATGATATGGGCACTCATGTCAACAAAGTGTGAGTTGCAATGAATTTAAATTCCTTTCAGTTGAATATACAATAAAGCTTTATTTCAATCTCCCTTCAAACAAGATATGAAACACGGGCTAACGGGTATACGAGAGATAAGTTTATACTTTAAAAACAAAAAATATGTTTCCCTGAAGGAGAAAGTATGTTTTTACCTCAATGCTGGATATATACGAAAGTGACAAATCGACTTTTAAATGCCTTCGGGAAAAACAGAAGCGAAACAAAAACGAGGAGAAAGATAAATCTTTTTGCACGGTTACAACGTTTTCAGCTGGCTTCACCATCCTTCGATGTGATTTTTTTTCAGAATTTCAATTTATGAACTATTAGCGACCGGCCCTCCTTTGCACGGAAGCAATTCAATAATAATAATTATAATCGTCCTTATTGGGGTTGTATCAAAACGCTTGAGGAAGCCGTTAAATAGTGAAACACTGTTGCGGATTTGTAAACTGTGGAAACTTCACAATGAATCGTAACTTGAATAAGTTATGGATTTTCATCAAGTATCGACTAATTCCATCACATATGTCCAAAACTTTTAGAGTCTCAATCACTTTTTCCTCCAACGACGTGGATGAGATATTTCAAGGAATATTCTCGAAAACTCCATATTTAAGATCGAATTGGCTGATATTTGAAACAACCCTCCATTGTGAAACTTTCAGATCAACTGTACAGTATATTGTTTTCAGAGATGTCTACTAGTTTTGAACTGTCAAGTAATATCTTGCGAAAAAGTGTCTCATTAGTTTTTCGGTTTGGGGGTGCTGAACCAAATTGGTTTAGCCGTTTTTGTATTGACACAAATCGCTATCAAAAATTATATTAGTTATGACTAATCTCCTTATGTTTCTTTGGTTAGGCGATGATAATGATAAAATTACGAAACGACATCCAAATTAAGAAAAAAGTGAATCGCTTCCACAATACCAAGATGAGAGGGAATAACGACGATTCTGCCTTGGGAATACGTTCCTCTCGATTTGAGTAGTCAGTGAACGCAAAGAAAAACTATCCCAAGATTAACTGGAAATTGAATTTCTCCGCCATATGCAGGTCACTTTAAAACTTTTTCGCATCAAGTCAGTCCACGGCACATCCGATGCCGGGACAAAGTAATCGAGCTGTCTAGAATAAACTGAATTAAAGATAGCACGATAGAGCTATTCTCTCACGGAATTCTAAACAGTATCGATTCGCCTACGAGAAAGAGGGGAACATTCAAAATCCGCACATTATAGCAGGCTTACCTGGCCTTTGTGTGTTCCCGGGCAGCATTTTCCTCGGTCCTGTTATATTGCCTCCAGCAAATTTGTTTGCTCTCACTCCGTATTTACTTTTGAAATCAAACAAAAGTTGGTCACCAGCTTACCACAGCTTGCTACTTACCCGCTGCTTTCTGGTGAACATACTGCAAAGTTTCAGCTTTTATAATGTTTGTCCTGCAAATTGGGATGCGGTATTTGACTTGAAAAAATTTAATAAAATAACTGAAAATCGTTCAACACCTCAAGATACACAGATATAGTTGGAACCGAGTGGATAGCATTGATTTGAAAGTGTGGCTTTTGGTGCTTCCACATTTGAGTGAAGTGTTACTGTTCATAATCAATTTTTGTAAATCGATTCCAAAAAGTTATAACAAAAGAAAACGCGTTTTTTTCTGTTCAACATTGGCTTTATTCATCAAAGTAATCAATCTCCATCAAGAGCCACACAATCAATTCAGCACCGCTCTAATATTTCAATACCACTTTTGTAGAATAGGCCTCTGTTTCAGCAATAACCACTTTTTTCGAACAAAATTTCTTACCGATGAGCATATTTTTGAGATCTTGGAACAGCCAGTATTCAATTGGAGCCAAATCTAGCGAATACGGTGGATGTGGGAACAATTCGAAGTACAATTCATGTAGTTTTGCCATTATTTAGATTGACTTGCGACACGCGGCGTTATTTTGATAAAACAGAATTATTTTCTTTGCCATATGCGATCGTTTCTTTGCAATTTCAGCCTACAACCGCTCCAATAACGCTATATAATATTCACTGTTTATTGTATTTTACTTCTCAAAATAGTCAATGAATATCACACCATGCACATCTCAAAATACCGAGGCCATAATCTGTCCAGCCGATTGTAGTGCTTTCGGTCGCTTTGGACGAGTTTCATCAGTTACTCTCCATTCAGATGACAATCGTTTTGATTCCAAAGTGAAGTGATGGATCCATGTTTCACTCCATTGTCACATATCGATACAAAAATTGCGGATTGTTATGTTAAAACATAACCAAACACTGCTCAAAATCATTAGGACATTCTTGTTTTTGGTCAGCAGTGAGCTAGCGCGGCATCCACTCTGAACAGAGCTTTCTCGTTGTCAATTGTTCATTCAATATAAAGCCAACACCTTCTTTTGATATCTTTACAATATCAGCTAACTCACGCAACTTCACTTTTTGATCATTCGAAAAGATTTTGTGGATTTTTTACCGGTGTTACCGCTTCATTTGGACGTCCACTGCGTTCTGCATCATCGGTGTCTCTACGACCACGTTTGAGTCAGCAAACCAAAGTTTAATTGTTGTTTCTGATAATGCGGAGTCCTCATAAGCCATTGCTATGCTTGAATGGTATTTTTTTCTATCAAGAAGCAGTGGAAAATCAAAACACGACATTGTTTTTGATCCATTGTTTTGAGAATAACAAAAGTAGTATTACTCTCAGTACGATAACTCACAAACTGATGAGTAGAATATCATGAAATTTCAACAGCTTCATTCTGAAGGTAGGTACTAACTGAAAAAGCGGTGAATGCAATAAGACTAGCGCCATCTATGTGTTAGGCCTGAAATTTTTCAGCCCATGTAGTATTGAGTTGATCTACTATTTCCAAAATAACAGAAAAGGTTGTTGGTAACCGATAAAGCATTTCTAACGTGAAAATATTTCACTACCTACAGTTTGACACATTTAAGATGAAGACACCCCTGTATTTTAGTCATTTTTGAAATCAAATGGGCCACACTTAGCCCGAGTGACAGCCTTAAACCTAGCCATTTGCGATCCCGTGAAAAGGGCAAATTCTCAATATTTCTCTTCGCATTGGAGATACCTAAAGGAGTTATCTGGAAAAAATGCTGAATAATAGGTTTTGACCCTACATACCGAATTTCAACCCATTCATTTTAAAATTTTTTGCTCATTTCTATTTTTTATATTTTTTCACACTGTGGCCATTTTCATCTTGTACCTTGGTTATTTTATTTTGTTCCTTAGATTTTATTTTCATTTTTTGTTTTATTGTTCATATATAATTGATATTTTGGCTATTTATTATGTTATTTTATGTATATCAAATGATATTAGACAATAGAAGTTCGAACTAGTTAAATTCACCATGAATCATTGTCAATCACCTTCAATCAAGACTAGTTATCTTGAAATAAATACTCAATAACCTAGACAGTCTTTGAATGGATCACACTTCCGATTCCGAACCCAACGATTCTTATCAAATCTTTAAAGATGATTTTATTCCGGACATCGAGAGGTAGAGATTATTGAAAACTTTTCCCAAGCATCGCTTCTGACTAGAGGCTTAACTTCTTGAAGGCGGTGCGGGCTGATATCTATACTATTTAATCTGTTCTCCTGAGAACTAATTACTTTATATATTTAAGAGGAAATCTCTTCAGTTCGCGCCATGAACAGGATATCGATCCAGCCTTTTTAATGATTAACTACTTCAGATTTAGAACTTATCGCTTCATCTTATGGTTTCAATGTGCTCTTGTGTCGTTTCATTTGCTATCGCTAAAAAAAACATGTTCTATGATAATGAAATGAGTTGGAATAACTGCGGAAGAATAATCAAATGGTGTGCAAAGCAGGTACAGGACTACGGAGTTCTCCAAGGCATCGTATTGGGCCCGATCCTGTTTTTCATTTATATTGATGATCTGTTATTATTTTCAGAGCGTACACTATGATGATACTGTGATGATGAATTGATGTACGTGAAAAAATAGCTGTATAGCAACTTCCTCAACTTGAATATCGATGAAATGAGTGCCATGACAATAACAGCGTTATTGAATCGCTTGAAATCAACCAACTGATCAGATGAATTCAAAGCACAAAGTATCTGGAGTCACTGCTCGAAAAAGGAAAACAATACATATGTATTTCATCAGTACCGATCTCTATTGTCTGATAAAAAGAATAGCTGAAAACAACAAATATATTAAGCAAAAAAACCCGGAAATGAATTAACAGTGAAATAAAATACCATTAAAAATTTGAACAATTGAACAAAAACTAAATAAAATTCAAAATCAAACCATGTTACTTCACCATGTTTCGATTGTTAGTATCCACAGTCGTCTTCGGGTGAAGACTGGACTATTTATGGGTCATTCGAGTACTTTTACTTATCCCCTCTTCCATCTCTTCGCTTCACCGGTTTAGCGGGAGATGACCGTTTGGCGGAAGTTGGCCATTTTCCGCTTGATTAAGGGTTTCCATATGTTGCGTATCACTACGCTAGTTTGGCTGAATACATTGTTGGACAACATATATGCGGCTTCTTTGAATTTCCTCCTGAACCAGTGTTCATCTTTGTGTATGATATTAGCTTGGGACCATTAGATGTTATGTTGATGAGTCCAAACATGCTCTGCTATTCCTGATTTGCTGGTTTTCCTTCGCTGTGGGTGTTTATTGTGCTCGGCAATGCGGACATTCAATGGCCTCTTATTTTCACCGATATAAGATTTTCCGCATTGACAGGGTATCCGGTAATGCAATTCTTGAAATCGCAGTCCGCGTTTGGTGGCCTGGTTTTCGTGAGACTGCTACGGATAGTGTTTCCGGATCTGAAGTAGGTTCTCATGTTGTACTTGGACCCAATTTTTCTTATCCTTTTCGATAATCCTCTGATGTAGGGAAGTGCAAGCACTGGTTCTGAGGAATTCTCTTCTTTGCGAGGTTCTTGCTGTCTTTCAGCCAAAGTCTGTTCACCATCACTTTGGAGTATCCTTTCCATCGAAGATCATTTTTGATGATGCTCAGTTTCTTCTCCAACCCTTCCTTCGTATTACAGAGCCCGAAAGCACGGTCTACTAGAGTCTTGATGATTCCTCTTTTAGTCGTTTGATTGTGTTTGGATTTGTGGTTCAGATACTGTCCCCACCTGTCAACCGCCTTCGAACGATACATATATACATTTCACACCCAGAGGAATATCCTGGATGCTGCTCAAAACTGTGTATTATTCTATAACCTAGAGTTCATTAGAGTACGGTCACTGTTATATCATTGGTTTATCTTTTGAATTCAGTTTATAAACTATTATTGAATATCTTGAAATTAAGCAAAAACGCATATGCACAATAATATTATTACAGAAAAGGTATCGATAAAGAAAATGCTCGCCGACAAGTGCAAAGACTAAAGAATATTCAGTGAGCAAACGTTTTTGAAGCGCTCACGACAAGGTGGAGATCATTTGTTTTCCCTATGTATTAGGTGCTGCAGATCGATAATAGAAATTCATGATAGAAACATGAGTCGATGTAGTGGCGCATTTTATGGTCACCAAAAAAGTTTAGACAATCTTCATGTTAGAGTCAAAAAACCATAGCTTATGTCTTTTTGGACAAAAAAGGGCGTTACTTTCGTTAATATCATTCTGCATGGATAGCTCGTACAAACTCTGAAATGATTACCAAAGTATGACTTTTTGGTGAATCTCCATTTATTTTTGATCTTCTCACTAGCGAGTAGCTACTTCCTCTTCCTGAATTTGAAATAGTGACTTGGTGAACTCAAGGATATTGTTGACAACTGGACTGGAGAAGTTGAATGGAATTTACTCAAGAGAGTAAGGAAGAAATGCAACAAAATCAGTCAGTGAAATCTAATATTTATATTTTTTTTCCATTACAAAACGGTTCTTTATGAATATTTCTCTTATATTGAGGTGACGTACTGAATAAAATACGCGAATCAGGCCTATGAAAAATAAACAAAGCTTTATAAAGTTTCTATCTACAGGCACTTGAAACAAGCGTTGATTTCAGAATCAACAACGCAGAATCACATGAAACCAAGTATTCATCGTCTTCCAATTTAACTCATATATAAAGCAGATACTGTAAAGCAAAACTTTGGAAATCCTGACATCTACTTTAAATATCTATCAGTAATTTCATATTTCACCTTTATACACATTTTTATTGTTGATATGAATACCTATATTGTATTGTTACTTATATTTTGTTGTTATTTGTATTTCTGTATTATTTCTCTCTCACAAACAAGTAGAATTATTTACTTCGTGGGACTAACCTGATTTATTCACTCTATTTTATCCATTGTATTACTCACTGTATTATTCCAAATGGTGAATAATTATCATTACTATTATTGTGATTATTCCACATGATAGCAATTCTCTCAGTAAAATACTCACTGTATTATTCCAAATGGTGAGTAATTATCATTACTATTATTCTAATTATTCCACATGATAGCAATTCTTTCAGTAACCAAGTAACATCAACTTTCAATAAAACAGCTCCACAATCAAATCTAAGGAAACTCGTGTTATCGTGTACAATTATCATTCATTCGCACCCAATCTGCCTTTCATTACTCCAAGCGTAAACATATGTTTAAGACATTTTTGTATGTGTTTGAAATCAGAGAGATAGTTCAAGTAATCAGGACTGTCAATTATATTTATATGTATCGTTCATATTTCTCCTACCGTTGTTCGAAGGTTTGAGGAATATCGATTGGTATGAAAATATTTACTTTGGGGCTTTATAGATTGTTAATAGTAACATTTTCCGCGGAGTAATATTTCCAGGAATTGTCAGTATGTGCAAGTTTATTTATTGTAAAGCTTGTCTGATGCAATTTACCTTATGGCAGACAAGGCATCACAACTTTGCGACAAGAATCCTTTAAGAAAAAAATGCCAGATATAGATTTCTAGATAGAATAGTTAAACCATCCGTCCAAAACTTGAATTGAAAACATGGTGAAGAAGTTATCAGATTTCTTTTCGACTGTAAATAGTTAAAGACGAGCGTATAATTTGAATTACAGTAGTATTTCAGGATTTGGACAGATCTATGAATTACCAAAATCAAGTTGGAAGGAAGTCACTAGCTCTGTTCGATATCTCTCTGAACTTGATTCGAATTAGTCAGATATGTGCCCATATTCAGAAATACATTTTTATTAACGCCAATATTTATAACAGTTGAAAACGTTTACGATAAAAAAAACGTTGAAAGAAGCCACACGTGCCATTATAAAACAGGAAGGCAGAATCATGAAGACCTATAAACTGAATGTCTCAAACTTCACGTGAAAGAGGACTTCAGGGAGTTACTTCCCAGATCTGAGATGAGTACTGCATAACAAATTGATAATTATATTACTCCAAAAATCACAAAATTGTATCAAATTTCATGAAGTTGAAAAAAAAAATGAACAGTGCTTCTAAAGAGATGTGACTTATCTCATACGTGCAATTATTATTATGAGTATTGTATGTGTTGAAACAAGAAGTGTAGATAATTCTCTTGAAATATGCCATCTCACATACTAGGGGTCATATACTGTCTCTGCAATATTTTCTCTTGTCGAATTTCATTTATAAACATTGTAAAACATAATTTTACCTTACTATGCAAATAAAAATTATTATTATGTCATGCAGTTCTTAGAGGACATAATAATAATAATATGTTTATTCGTCAACAACACTGAGTTAGTACAGATTATAATAGAAATCATATGTGAAGGAACAAACGCAAGAACAGCCATATGGAAATATATCCGCGCATGGCTATAGTTCTGGCTATAACTCCTAGTGACATATGTAACATTATCGCAGGACATAAAAAATAAATAAAGCGCACATGAACTAATTATATTATAGTATACCTAGGTAAGTAGGAAGTAAGGTTACGCAATATTGACTATGCTATATCAGTTATGAAGAAGTAAGTTGGTTCTTACGTAATACTTTACACATATATGTACACACGCATACTCCCACACATACACGTATATACACATATACATACATACACATATATACCTATAT
>WOGR01000733.1:0-15697 GCA_015342045.1 Leptinotarsa lineolata
TTTCCATGGTTCCATATTATGAAGGTATCGTCAACGTATCGCAACCAGACTCGCGGTTTCTTGTAGGCTTCTTCATATGCCAGAGGTTCAAACCACTCCATATATATGTTGGCTATAACTGGTCGAAGTAGCGATCCCATTGGCAGTCCCTCATCTTTCGTTAAGAATTCGTCCTTTAATTGAAAAATTTTATTCCATATACAGCATCCTAATAAGTCCATGATTTCTTCAATAGATAAGTTCGTTCTATCTTCCAGGTACACGTCTTCGGATAGCTTCCTCTGTATGATTTGAAGTTCTTCTTCGACAGGAATATTGGTTTAAAGGCTTCACACGTCGAAACTGATTAATTGTTTTTCCTCCGTGGCTTCGGTTTACTCCAGTAATTCAACATAATGCTTTGAATTCTTCACAAAAGATGAAGTTTTTTCTTGTAGTGGTTATATAATTGGAAGTAAAAATGTGGACGAGTTTCAAGTAGCTGAATCTCTGAAGCTAATGATTGGTCTGAGCGGATCACCCTTTTTGTAGATTTTGTGTAGTCCATGCAGGGAGGAAAGAGGGGATAGGTGGAAATGTTCGAATGACCTATAAATAGTCATCTCTCGGAGGAATAGCCTTTTCATCACCCGAGGATGATTATGGATACTAATAATCGAAACGTCTTGAAGTAATTTGGTTTGAAACCTTTTCTTACTTTTTAAAATTCATTTGTTATCATTAAATTTTCATTTTTTTGCTTATTTTCATCCCATTGTATTTTCATTTCACGTTTTTATTGCTCAATATAATTGTTTATTAAAGATATTCATTTAAATTTTTAATTTTATTTGTTCTTTCAGAGACATATTAAACAATGGGAGTCTGAACTAATATAAATTACCATCAAACATTGTTAACCACGTTCAAGCAAATTATCTGTGAATCATTAGTGAGATAGTCCCAAATTTTTGCCAAGAGTTGGAACTGTTGAATAGATCTACTTCTTTACATTGATTTTGGATCAAGCTACTGAATATTTTGGTCCTATATGAACGGAAACAAATTTTAATTTTTCTTCAGTTTTTTTTGTAATCATACTATTTTCATCGCCATGAAAGATATGAACCTGTAACATTCACCAAGAAATATTGCTAACAACATTCAACAACTATTCATTCAAATATGATAGTGATAAATTTCGTTGAATTCCAGAGGTTCAGGTTTCCATTGTTCAAAAAATGTTGATGTATTCGAGACCTTAAGGAAAAATAAATAAATGGAGAATCTCATACTAGAATGCTGAAATCAAATTATTTGGATGTCCAAAATGAGGATATGATAAAAAATATGGGAAGAAATGATTAAATATTTTATTCTGCCCATCAACCTTTCATCACAAAAAATTGATAATTAATTATTTCTTTTTCTTGTCGGTTCAAAAAATACATCTATCATTACCATCATTGGTGAAAGACCTCAGTTGGTCAGTACATACGTATTGCTTGATACAAAATGAATATTTCAAATTAGATGATATGCCATGAGGAAAACATCATCCTCAATATTCATGATATGAAATATCATTTTCTTCCAGTTGACACACAGAATTCCAATATTCGTTTCACTTGAAATATAAATTCATTGTGTCTTGTAGAAATTCCTCTGCGGGACATTCCTTTCGCCTAACAATTTATACGAACTCATAAATCCAACTCTGTTATGACTTATCGATAAAACGCTCAAACATTCAACCGCGAATTTCCTTTTCCATTATATTTGTCGGGGGTATCAATCGTAAACAGTGGATGAGCCCCACTAGGGTGAAACCAATCCGCCATTTCTTCCGCACGACGTTCATTTTCCAAGAAAAACGTATTTTCCTTAATGGAAAGCACTTAGTTTTCTTTCTCAATAGAACCAACAATAGGGTCCTTTCCTTTTTTGTCCTAAAAATAAATCAACAATATTTATGATTCGATAAAATCGTTTCTAGGGAGAATTTATTAATCTAATTGGCAATCACCTTAATTGGGGCTGTTAGTTAATAAGATTCAAACCCGTTCAAGGATCGGGTCGTTTTTATCTCTGGCTTAAATGGGAAATTGATTGTCGCACAAAACAAGAGAGAAGCAGACGCTGCTCTTAATGCTATAATACAGCAATTCTGGTATCATTTGTAATGTTTTGCTTCAGTTTACCCAAGGGGAAAATACTGAAAGTGGAAGATTCTTGGAACAATTTAGTTCATTTAATTTTAACATGTAAACTGGCAGTTTTCCAAATTGTTATAGATGTCAAAACGCCCAACATTTCATAACCAGTAACGAATAGGTTCACTTTTTATACCTGATTACGAAAAATCCATTCACTCATTTACCTATTACTGAAAACGATTCCTCAGATATAGCAGAGTGTAAGGCCGTTTCTATGCGTCGAACTGACAAGCAGTATGAATCATTATTACCAGTACAAACTATCTGAAAAACACTGGGAAAGTTTCATACCAAAAAAAATTACAACATATAGTGCACTCGTATTCACTGAAATAAGAAACATTCGTTTTATAATAAATCAACACTTTCATATTCTCAGGCATACATTTTGTGGGAATATTCGTTGTTTTGGAGGTTAGATGAAGATACGGGGTCTTCAATATATTTGTAAAAACAATTTGAAGTTCTTCTTTCTAATTTTGAGTTATCACATCATATCTTGTTATTTATATGTCGAGACAAAAACTACATATGACATGCTATGAAATTTGAAAGTCAGAAGAGTAATTGAAAGATTTAGATTACCATAATGAATTGTTATATTCTAGAAATCAGACAACTGATATTTTCTAGAAAACTGTACAATTTCGAAGTGAATTTTCTGAGTGGCAGGATCTGCGACATGTTAGTCAGATTATATTAGATAACGCTTATGGGTCTTCCAACAGGGACTTCCGAACTTTAACAATTGATAACGGCCATCTTGTTGAAACTACATCTGTCAAATCAGTCGTCATTTGTTCAGTTCGTTTTGCCAAATCACCATGGGTGGATAAAGCATTCAACAACATGTGCAAATGATAAAATTGTTTTATCAAATTGGGTGTTCTGTTCAGGCAACGTACCGCGCGCTTTGTCCATTTTACGGTGGATAAATTTGAGTCCACTGGTTCAGTGATCAATCGACCAACACCCGTACGTCAACGAAACGCAAGATCTGCCGAAAACATCGCCGCTGTCAGTGAGAGTTTATAAGAGAATCCGAAGCAGTTAATTTTGCGTCGCTCACAAGAACTCAGCTCTTTGTTGACCACAACTTGGCGAATTTTGCGTCGTAACTTGGACCTGCACCTGTACAGAATTCAAGTCAACTGGAAACTGAAGGTAAACGACCATAGATAACGACATGTGTTCGATGAATGGGCTCTGGAGCAGTTGGCAACTGACCCTGATCATCTTCAGCGATGAGGTCCATTTCAGGATGAATCGGTACGTGAATAAACAAAATTATTAATCCATGAGAGATCCAAGAGCGTCCAATGCATCCCAAAAATTCACTGTTGAGTGTGGAATTTGGGATGGCGGTGTCATCGGTCTAGATAGGCCATTACTATCAACGGCGAGCACTATAGGTCGATGATTACCAATTTTTTTTGGCCTGACTGAAATGATCTGGACAATAATAGGACGGCGCTACGTGCCACAAAGCTAATGCCACATTGGATATTCTGCACGAGCAATTTGACGGCATGGTCATCTCACGTGGAGGTGATGTGAACTGGCCACCGGGATCATGCGATTTGATCCAGTTAGACTTTTTCTTGTGGGGTTTTCTTGGGTCGCAGGTGTATGCGAATAAGCCACAAACCATAGCGGTCCTCAAAGTTAACATAACCTATTCCATTGGTCAAATTTAGCCTGATTAATGGGACTGAGCCATAGAAAATTAGACATTTCGGATGCGCTCCACCCAGAGAAGCCGTGGCAGATATTTGAACGATTTTATATTTCGCACATAATTCCATCAATGGGTCTTTCAAACAAATGAAAAATTTCGATGATATCTCACAAACACTCTGTTTTATTTCAATTCAAAGATAGCAACCGCCTAATGAAATACCCTATATACACTACTCCAATCAATTAACGCACCACATTGAAATCAACTGAAAATGTTTTGTTGGCGTTAATAAAAACTCCTACTACAATGTTATATTTGGTAAACCCCTCGTATATGTCATTTGTGAGTGTGGTATGTTTCGACTGTGGTTCAGTGCTTTAGATCGAATTTAGGACGTGTACTTATTCGATACTGTTTACTTGTAAAGGATTTTTGATTATGTTCATGATAGAGCTTCAATCACGTAATTTAACCCGTGATGAATGTGCACCAGCAGTAATACTTTTGAGAGAAGGCTTGAGTTACCGACGAATTGTTCGTCGATTCAATGTGTCTCACACATCCATTACACGGATCTGGCAAAGATTCTGTGAAAGAGGCAATCATGCTCGCAGACCAGGGAAAGGGCATAATCGAGTAACTACCCCAACTCAAGGTCGATATTTGAGAATTTCAGCACTTCGACAACGGTTTGTCACACATCGAAGTCTACAAATTCAGTTTAAAAACGTGCATGCTATACAAATCAGTTCAGAAACTGTCGCCAGCGACTCAGGGAATCTAACATAACACCTAGGTTTGCTGCCCGGGGTCCTCTATTAATTGCAGATCATCGAAGGGAGAGACTACGTTTTGTCAGGGAACACGTCAATTGGTTAGAGGTTGACTGGATACGAGTGTTACTCACCGATGAGTCCCGATTTTGTTTATACAATAACGACAGACGTGTTCGTATGTTACGACATTCCAATGAACGATATGTTCAATGTAACTTTTCACAAACCATATTAGTTGGTGAAGGCTCCGTTATGGTGTGACGCGGTATTTCTTTGACCGTACGTACGGACCTCGTAGTCATACACAATGGGTCCGTTATAGCTGAAAAGTAAATAATGGAGATCTTGGAGCAACACGTATTACCATTCGCCCCTTATATCGGCGAAAATGTCGTTCTGATGCAAGATAACGCCAGACCCCATTTTGCATAGATAGTCGGAAATAACATCGAAGAGGTTGAAATTAACACCATGACATGGCCAGCACGTAGCCATGATTCAAATCCAATAGGAAAATGTCTGGGATATCCTTGGTAAGCGATTGAGAGAGCACCCGATCCAAACAAATAACCCAGGAACTGGGTAAGTGTCATGTAAAAGTTTGAAAATGTCCTTATAGGACGAAACTGCAGTAACTTTAGTTACGAATAAAAGTGGTAAATTTTCATTTCTCATTTTTCATGATGATCTTTTACCACGTGGTAACGGTTTCATCCATCAATTAATTATTAGACTGATTCAGGTTTGAAGGTAACTGGACCAGAATGAAATGGGGCACATAATGGGCCGACGATGTGATGCTGTTATAAGTGGTAGAGGTGGAAACACTCGTTAATGATACTTTTCTGTATATTTTCGTAAACTATTTTCCAACAATATTCTGTTTGTAACTATCTATTTTTTTTATGTTACGTCAATCCTCGATTTGATACAAGTACTACAATTATCAATACTATGTAGGTTAAATCTGAAGATGTTTCATTTTTCATTTCTCCTCTGACTATAAATGAAATCGATTTATTGAAGTGGTGATTTCTTGGAGAAGTGTACCTATTGGCTAGGGTGGATCAGTCCCTATGATCATCTTGGTTACATCACTTTCTCACTTATCTTTCTCCATTGTTTCCTATTTCTTGCTATTTTCCTTAAATTTCCAATTCCAGTCCTTTTTGGGTTTTTTGCCATGTCATGTCAGTTATTAATTTTGAAAGAAAAATTTATGAGAAAATATAATTATAGACAGTAACGGGTAAAAACTTGTTTGTCATATAGCTAACTGATCATAGTGCTCTATTTGAAAAATTCAGCATGACGCACCCTCAGTTATGTTCTGGAAAAAAATTATCAAAGTGTTTCAGAAGAACTCGACATTGAGTTATATATGAAGGGAATCCAAATAAAGCACTGATAAAACCGAATTGCTGAAGTAGACTACAGTAAAATACAGTCTACTTCATCTCCTGAAAACGAGAATTTGTTGGTGAAATGCGCGTCGATAAGAGTATTACAGTTCTGGTGTTTGAAAAGGATGCCTATTTTGGATTTTTTTTACACTACAGGTTCCAGTTCAATCTTCAAAAATACAATACAATAAAATTACAAAAAACCACTTGATACGAACTTTATTTGGCCCAACAAAATTCATTCAATATTTTTTGTGTTTTTACAAATTCTGAAAATCTATTGAATATATGTAAGCTTTCCAACACTAATATCTCAAACACATTTCAATTCCAAGAGAAGAAATCGAAGAGAACAAACATTTTTACCAGTCTTTGAATGTTCAAGTTATAAATTTGTGCAAAAATTGAAACGAACAAGTCATATAGCAACTTAGTGATGTGATACTCGTCAAAAATTAGTTATTTGTTATGAATCATATATTTTAAATGTGTTTATACGAATCGTTAGGATGAATTAAACATTGTAGATATTCAGATATTTGTCCTTCCAGTAATATACTATGTGTCATCAGAAGAAAGCTAAGGCTGATGATGCTTGCTAGGTTGTACAGGAAAAGTGTTTTCGATAGCAGTCATTTCAACAGTCATTACTTCAACTACCTTTTCTCTAATCAATCATTGTAGTCGTGACGACCTATAATTGGATGAAAATATTTCTAATTGAAATATTGCAACTTTTCGAAGTTCCAAACAATACCTATATAGTGTGTAAAAGCCAAATGGAATAAATTCATTATTTCGGTTACTGTACATATTTAAAAAAATCCCGAAACACGTTAAATTTAAATTATAATTTGATATACTTCAACGGAAAAATAGTACTCCTACCTTCAACCCCCTTCGAATGACAGGTACAACCCCCAATTTTCTTAAAGGGGAGTATAGGTTTGTAATCTATCGTTTGAAAGGTCTCTTCATTCTCTATTCAAAAATGTTATCGCTTTCAAGTTTATTGCAACAATCAAGGTAAACTAAATTAAAATCATGTGGTGACCGAAATTCGATAAAATACACTCAAAACTTATTGCAATATACTCAAAACTCATTTCATGTTGAGGTATTGATAATAAGAAAGTAAGCAAAAAGCATAGCAATGTTCTTCTTACATGGTATAATGCTAATCGGCAAAATTGCCGCTAATGGTCAACAGAAAATCCTCACTGGATGAGAGACGAACATACGCAATACCCTCAAAAGGTTAATGTTTGGACAGGGATTGTAGGAAACAATATCATTGGTCCCTTTTCTATTGAGAGCAACTTGAATAGCGATAATTATTTGGTACTATTTCTAAATGACGTCATTCCAAGTTTAGCAAATTTATATCCTGATCCAGGAAACCCTGAAGTTCCAGTGAATACGATATGGTTTCAGCAGGATGTAGCACCACCACATTAGCAAGTTATTGTCCGGCAATACCTCTATATAACATTTTCCAATCGGTGGAAAAACAGGCGAGGATCAATTTAATGGCCAGCACAATCACCTGATCGGGATCATTAGATTTCTTTTTATGGGGATATGTGAAGAGAAATGTATAAAAAATTTGAACCTTCAGATTTGAATGACTCAAAAAAACGAATAACCCTTGCGATTAGGTCGGTCACGCCTGATATGTTAAAGAATGTTAGAAGACATTTTTATTTGAGATAAGGATGTTGCCAAGTCGTTAGCAGTGAATATTTTGAACATCTACTTCGTTAACATCCCTAGTTCTTTTCCGTATTCTAGATTTCATTACGTTTTGCATTAAATTTCAGTTTTTGAGTGTATTTTATCAAATTTTGGTAACTACATGATTTCAATTTATTTCATCTTGATTGTTGCAATAAACTTGGAAACGATAACATTTTTGATTAGAGAACCCTGATTAGAGACCTTTCAAACGATTTATCATAAACCTATACTTCCCATTTAGAAAATTGAGGGTTGTACCTGTCATTCGAAAGGAGTGGCATTTTTACGTTGAAAAATGTCAAAATATAATTTGATTTTGACGTGATTCAGGATTTTTTTAAATATGTACAGTAACCGAAATGATGAATTTATTCCTGGCTTTTACACACTGTATAAATGAACATTTCATTGAGAGAATTAATATTTCAAAATGAAACATCGAAATGCAATGCTTCTTGTTCATTCAGCAACAAGACCACGATGAAATTAATCGATTAGATCACCTACAGACTGGTTTCAGGATATTACCCTTCTTCAGTAAAGAAGCATTGGACCCATTCAGCAGTGTGTCTGGGTTCCCATTGGCTTCGAATGTGATTCGACTGCATGTATGAAAACTTCGTCTGAAAATTTTTTTTTTTTCTAGCCCATCTCAAGAAGCGGAATCACACATTCCATGTACCAACTTCAACTGAAATCGAAATAAGACTGGTGACTATCGATGAGAAATACATACTCGCTTATATCAAGAAAATATTTTTTTTATTTTTCCAAGGACAAAATACAAGCACTACAGGAAAATCCTCGAGGCGCTCGAAGAGCGGTGCCTGTGCGAAATGGACAAAACTCAAGCACTACAGGAAAATCCTTAAGTAGTGAAAGTAGTGATTCACGTTGGATTTGAATCGCTGGAGATTGAATTGGAAATGTGAATTCGAAACAATCAATTATCTCTCCCAACTTTCCTCCACAGTATTACTGGTAAATTCTTACCGAGATAATAACACGATGGACATTGAATGAACATAATCATTTAAGTTTCATCAAAATGTAAAATTTTAATATCAGATTGGATACTATAGAATCGTTGATTTTTATCAGTTTTGAGTTGCTTTTGAACCAATATAATTACGAATAAAATATTTTAAAGAACGGGTGTGCTTTACTTTTGTTTCATACTGAAGATTTTTGGGAATTTGACAACAAATCTACGCTTTCGCTATTATTCCTCGGATATATTTTCCATGGATTCATCAATGGAAGACCATAAAATCATTTTGAGAGTCTTACAACGAACTCAGTCTTCCGATCTGTTATATCAAAAACACCTCATTAACCTAATTGCTGAGGTTGAACGTGTACTGGGCAAGTGATACAATTCATCGATAATCGTTTTTTGGTTTCATTTTCAATTTCAGCCCTACATTCATGTACCGAAATACAAACATGCCTGTAATCCATCATCTTGTCTGCATTTCTATCAAATTCATAAATAGAAACGATACTTCATAAACGATTTTAGATGAATATTCCTATCATCTATCTGAATGCTATAATACATTCGATGATTGCCAGTGGAAATGATTCACGACAACTTGTGAATAAATCTTTTCCAGAAAGATTTATTTGATGTCCGTTCCATCTATTAGATTGCGAGATAGTTTTCATTGTCATGCAAAAGCTTGCTTAGGTCCAGATCTTCGGAAGCAGATTCGAGACCTCCAAGCAGGGGATTTTAACAATCTCGAGTCGCTTCTGATACTATTTGAATCCTTTGTTGTCCGATATCATTTCCGACAAGAACACGAAGGATAATAGCAAAAAATCTCTCGAAAGGACTTCGTGTCTCGATACCTTTTAAATGGATTGATTTCCTTCCTCCATTTCGAAATTATTTGTTTTATGCTACGTGTTCGTAAAACCAACATTTCATGATTGGGGCATAAACATTTTACAGCGTTTTCATTTTTTACGGCTTCATGAAGGGTTTCCTTTATAGCTGAGTTTTACGAGGGACTGGAACTTTGTATTGAGAGAAATATATCCTGTTGGATGAACCTTTTGCACTGGACGACACAATATTTCTGCACTGAAGCCTAAATTATTACGACCTGTTATTTTCCCTTCTTTATCTAGTAGTGAATTCAAAATCGTTCTTTACTGGATATTTCACGAAGACACAACAAACTAATGTTGGAAAATTCTTGCAATTCTGATGATAAATGTCTTTGCTGAAATAAAAAAGACATTTGCAAAACGAACCAATTGAATGAAGATTACAATGATAACTCAAAACCAGTCCGTTTCATCCTTGACCAAGGAGTAATAATGACCAGATTCAACGCAAGAATCACAGTGAACAATGATTGCATGAAGATTATAATAGTGGTCTGCTAGATTGAAGTGTTCATCTATGTGGAACCTTCGAAAGAGTTTGGTGCTTCTGTCTGAGGTTTTTATACTATTCTACTATCCATATTTTTCAACAGTGTGCATATGGAGTACGAAATATGTTCTGGCTGACACACGAATACTATAAATACTTATTTTTGAATCTAATAAAAACATTGTTTTCACACGAGAACAGAAAATGCTTGTTTCGCTAATCAAGTAAGCATCATTTGTATACTTTTCTGGCGGAGTTTTCAAATCGAAAATTCAAGGAGAATTATTTTGTAATTATCATTGACCTTGGGAGGGTGATACTGACAATTTCTTCCACAGTGAGATGATTGGAAATCACCTCATTGATGAGCAATTCATTTTTAAGTTCACTTTTGAATAGCGGTAGTGATGAATTTTTCAAAGATTCACTGAATCTTTGAATGAATTGTTACAGCATAATACGTGAGAGATTGTTCATAAATAGTGCTGTTATAATTCGACATGTCAAAATTATTATTCAATCTGAGGTTTTTTGGATGTATGTTTTGTCTGGGAAAAAGTTTTCCCACCAAATAAGTGGGTTGTTGTTTTTGTATCAGTTTGTGAATGAAACAAGCGAAATGCAATTTCCTTCTGTTTCGAATTTTCAACAAACTCACTTGATCGATTTAAAGGGTCCTTTATCTCTGTAATTCAAGCTGAATATAAGTCTAATGCAGCCGTTTGGTACTTTCTGAAATTTTGCAGAACTTGCGGAATCGAGACAAGGGCCATAGACGACATCACAGTAATTGAATTTAGATAAAATCAGTACGTTTGAAAGAGTAATTTTGAGTGACCTACTAAGTTAGTGTCTGTTTGAATACAGATGTTTCAGTATACCGCACGACCTTTGAGTAAGAGTATTGACTTGATGAACAAACAAACATCCCAAGCATTTTATTTTGTCAGTCAATTCCACAAAATGTCCATCAATATGCAAATAGATATTATCTATAGCCCTTCCACGATCTTTGACTTTTCCATAATTAATGAAGATGATTTACTAGCATTTAGGTACGGACAAAGTTGCTGCGAAATCTGAACAAGATTTTTCATTACCATCACCATTCCCAAGCGATGTTTCGTAATCAACAACACTAACTTGTACTACTCTGATCAAGTAATTTACTTTATCAGAGTAGTACAAGTTAGTGTTGTCTGCATATGTATGAATTTTGAAAAACTTGGAGAAGTTAGATGTGTAGATAATAAAGAATAGCAGGGCGAGAATTGAACCTTACGGGGCTTCACGACGTACACTCATTTCATCAGACTGACTAACCTTTATCACAACACATTGCTTACTATTAGTTAAAAAGGAGCTAATACTGAAATCAAAAAACCAAGTTTAGCGTACATCAAACTGTGATTCATGGTCTCAAAAGCCTTACTGTAATCGACAGACAAGAAAAGCATGACTTCTTCATTATCGGTGGCTGAAAATATATCGTCAGTCATTTACAACAGGGCACTAGTCGTACTGTGATTTTTCCGAAAACCAGACTGTTGTTCGGGCAGAAAGAGTATATTTGACTATAGGCTGCCTTTCCCAAAATTTTTGAAATGGTCGGTACTATATTCATGGGTCTCAAATTTTTTTGTGTTGAAGGTTTAGAAAATTTGTTTATAGGAAGAATAATAGATTGTTTTCATAGTTCCACGTAGACACTAGTTACTAGAAATTTGTTGATTGAATATGTCAGGACTAGAGTTGGGTGAGAGACGAAAAATGAATAAACCACAGAATAAACACATGTTAAACAACGCATTTTGAAATTTCATTGTTGAATACTTCGATTCCTTCATTTTCCACCCAACATTTGACAAATGACATGTCAAAGACGAAAAAGGAACGTTTCTCATTAGAATCGTACGTTGCAACATTGAACTGGCATGTTTTTTTTCTTCAATGCTGCGCACACCATGCATACATCAATGGCAGCCATGTTTTTTCTTTTACGTTGACCTGGTGTGTACTCCACTCGATGCCCGTCGCCATGTTTTTTCTTCAACGCTGCACGCATCTTGTGTACCTCTTTGGCAGCCATGTTTTTTTCCTCACGGTTTTTTCTTTAACGCTGCATGTGTTTTGAAACAACATCCTGTATACCTAATTATTATTGTTCTCTTATCATTCCAAGCGAGCTCGACTCTCGTTTTCAGCGATAACGCCACCGCTAACCAAACCAAGTCTACGTTCTTCATCGGTACTGTTAGCTGAATTTCCGGTGTCACGAAACCGCTATTGCTCATCTACTTACAGATTTTGATCATTTTGATAGATTTCTTATCTGATCCAGTAGCATTCATTTCAATGGAGTTGACTATCGTGTTGATTTGATGAAATTGAAAAGTCAATTTGTTTTGAAATTGCGTTGTTTTGTAAAAGTTGAGAAGAGTAGGTATCCGGAGGTTCAGTCGCAACTTGCGTGACCGAAGTGATAAAATGATTGTTTATTTCATTTGGATCAGAAATATATTTTGGAATGTATTTTCTGTCTTTACGATTGACTGTGTCAAATGAGTGTAATATGGCCCATAGATGTTTAGCATTTTGTGGATTTTTAGTGAAATTCAAATAGGCTTTTTTTCTTTCCGTAAAGTAACTATCATCTTGTTTCTCGAACCCTTATAGCTGTTCCAATTTTCACCAGTTTCGTATCATCTGTATTTCGCATAAGCTAAATTTTTTATTTTATTCATGATCTTCAAAACGTCAGTCAACCAGAGAGCTTTAGGATATCTCATTTTCGTCGTTATTATGGGGGCACAAACATCAAATACGCTAAGTAAATAATCGTTGAAAGTTTTCACAATTTGATATACATTTTCTTAGAAATACATATCATATCAAAGCACTGCCATGAAATCGTTTGAAAAATTATCATTGTTAAAATATTTATAATTTCTGAAATTACGGTCAATATGTTTTATCTCAACTGATTGCTAAATTAAGTCACAAAATACTAAACTATGATCGAAAATTATATCTGCAAGTACCTACTGTCTGTACGCTCAAAATATTTTTCGTATTGGATACAGCAATAATATCAATCAGGGATGCACTTTGATTCGTAACTGTAGTGGGTTCATCATTTATGGGTTAGATTTATGGTATATAGCTATTCCTCCTCTACTCAGACGATCCTCCCGTATCATTACGTAACCCTGTACATCAACAATGTGAAATATGTGTGAAATATTTAGTGAAAGCCATGTTTCTGTTATAACTATCAAATCAAAATTGTATTTACGTTTTTTTTTTGTCAAATGGTCAAACCCAGCAAACAGCGATCTAACATTCAGAATTGTGATTTTCAGATTCATAACTGAGAGTACCTCGATTCCTCATCAGTAGTTTCCATAATTGTAATGGTTTTTCATTGTATTTCAAATCAGTTTTATTTTTCGAAACGATTTTCAAATCACGTTTTACTGGTAGGAAATAAACAGTTTTGTCAGGAAGCATCTATGTCTTCGATTATAATTTAGTTTCTCACCTGTTTCTGTGGAATACTTATTTAAACTCAATGTAGATACGAAATTTTCACTTGAGTAATTTTGCATTTCGTTTCATTCCAACAGAGCTTGTTGATTACTTTGATATTTTTTACAATGGAAAATATGTTTCTTGTCCATTCCAGATTCAGAAATGTTTTCTCAATTCATTCCAATAAGAAGTATAATTTCGATATTACTGAAAGTAATATCGGTTGAGTTGATCTAATTTCTAATCTTGAAAAACTCTTTTGTGATTTCGAGCATGACTGTCATAATGATTCAAATGTAATTAATGCATCTAACAAGCGTAAACATTGAAATACGAGAATCTAATGTACTTTAAATACAGTGTGTAACAACGAAAACTTAACAGAGCCGTTTTTGTATATAAAAAGTCAGATTTTCAAAAAATGCTCAGACACGTCGATTTCAAATTGAAGGGGGACACTTTTCAGACTGATCAGTTTTTTTGTATCACGCACCCCCTCAGAGGGGTGCGTCTGACGACCCTTATTTAGATAGGGGAAGTAGGTCGAGTGGCACCTTGTATTGGAGGTCTGTATGTACTCGTATAAAAGACAAACTGAAGAGGAATACTTTTTTGAATATCCGCCAATGGATTTACGAATTAAAGTGTAAAATCACATTCAACTCAGGTAAGTTTTTTACGTCCTAATTTAATTAGACTTTGAACACATACTCATTCTTCCCAATTCAATTGCCAACGTTTTTCTGTTATACTCATCGACATCTTCGATGGTGTAATTAAACCATTCGTATATTTTCACAGGGGTAATTTTATAGTATACTCACTCAAAGGCGTGGTTAACATTTCCAAGAATCTTTCTGAAAATCTACAAGGACATTTTCATTTTATTGTTACTCTGAAGACGGTGAATAATGTTTTTTGAATAGTGAGGAATAAGTATGTGTTTTATGTTCAATTGCCAGTAGACACCTTGCAATTTACCCAATATTACCTATTCTGTTACGAATATCCACTTCATTTAAAATTTTCTGAAAATCGCTGCTTTCTTGAATATTGAGTGTGCATTTGATGATAGATATGAAGAATCGAACCTGGCGTTCGAGTGACAGAGTTATCATTAACAAAGCTGCAGAAGTGGATGAACTGCATGCTCAGAGAAAGATGGGTATACAGGGTGGGGCACCCCATACGATACGGTTTTTGTGAACCAAATCATCAACTTTTTCGGGAATTCCTCCATTTCTTTTTATATACATTGATCAAGACTGCAGAAGGAAATTATTTTGGAGTCAACAGGGTGATATCAAAGTTGTGTTTTTTTTAAATAGAACACTCTATATTTCGGTACACCTTTGGATAGGTCAGGAAAAAATGATATGATTCAATATGAGGTACTCTGCACCTTACTATAACCGTTCTCAAGTTAATTGATTTTTTAATGATAATGAGAGGTACAATTGGACCCTTAATAACATCGAAATGTATAGAAATCATCCCTTCGAATTTTGACCAAACATAAAAGAGGTTTCGTGCTATTGATTTCGATGAAACTCGTTTCTCAATATTATACAGAAAGTTTAAAAAGCATTGTCACTTTTTTATAATATCGGACAAAGATAACTTTGTTATTTCGAATAGAACACCATGTAATTTTTTTGTCTGAATAGTTTTTCAGATATTGGCTTTTTCAAATAGTAACGGGTGATTTTTTAAGAGGTATAGGATTTGATTTTCAAAAAAACACAAAAAAATTGAAAAAATTGATGAAATCTTTATTGGAAATTTTGAACGATCAATATAATTCAATGTTTGAAGATGATTTCATACAAATGTTGTCCACGGCTGCGCTTTAGATGGCCCATGCGCATGGTCCAATTTTGGCACACTCTCTCTAACATATCGACCGGTATTTCACGTATAAATGTTTCAATATTGGCTTCCAGAGCGTCAGTCGTTGCTGGTTCATCCCTATAGACATGAGCCTTAAC
>WOGR01000734.1:0-23252 GCA_015342045.1 Leptinotarsa lineolata
GTAGACTGTTCAGGATTTACTACCATCTCACCAATTATTTGCACTTGCTGTTTTTCCGGAATGGACGGATGACCTGTAGGCTTTTTGTTATGTACACTACTGGTAGTTGTGAATTTGGATAAAAGTTACCTCAAATATTGTCTACAGATAGGACGATTAGGAAAACGTTCATTGAAAATCTTTTCGGTCTCGTGAAAGTTACGCGTCGCACCGTAAACTAAAATCGCTTCAACTTTTTCTTCCGATGGACGAGAATTAACCATTTTAGAGATTGTGGTACTTTTCTACTAGTAAAACCGAAAACCAAATGAGAATATTCTAACTGAACAATGATGTTCATTGGCGTACTGATATTTTTTGTCGTTTTCATAAACAAAAACTATTGTCGTATGGCAGATAAAAAGGGATATTTCTAGAAATATCGATATCAATGTGTTTGTCGTCAGGAAATTATCAAATGTTCCGCCATTTTGTAGTAGGTGAAGATATTGAATTCATATTCTAGGGTTGTGAAGCTTCAAAATGATCTGTCACAAGACCCCCCCTTTCGATTTATTTTTTTTCCAGATGGTGCCTATTCGCCATCTTGAAAAGATCATGTCAGTTTTACTTCAAAATGAATTATTTATGCATCAATTTCATTATCTCAAATCTCAACCCGTTGACTCGTTCAAAAATTAAAAGGGAGGACATTATAGAAATGCACTGTATATACTGCTATCCTCACAAAACGGTGTCGAGTCGCTACTAAACGATAATTTCCACAGATTTTCCATAGCATCCAGAAAGCTGCAATTCTATTGGAAGGTGTTTTCCTGGAGAGAAAGCTATAAAGAATAGATAGCTGTAGATTCATAGGTTATATGAAAACATATTCAGATTCTGATGCAGGTGTACAATTCGCAGATATACGATGAAAATTTCATGGTACCGTGCTATCCAGCAGGGATTTTGTTCTCTTCAATTAAAATACAACTAGAAGAAACGAGGCCCCAGAAGCAGTAGGAACAGTGCTCTATGTACCTGCATTTGTTTTCCAATGCTGACTTATTCAGTCCTGATAAGAAAAATAACCCTGAGTAAGAGGCGATGATAACAGACGCCTTGCATGGAAACTGAATGATTTTGTATCTCAAGAGTTTTGCATCTATGATTCAAAACCAGATAGCTGTTTCGATCTGTTATAGATTCTGCCGGTTATAATACATATGTTCATTTCTTGAACTCCTGTTCTAAGAACAATCCTGAGGTAGTAATGATGACTCTTCTTAAGGAGGCTATTTTAATGAACTCGATATAAAATTTGAACCACGAATATCAAAGACGAACAGACTCAAGATTATACTGAATATTGTATATGTATTCTCATATTCTGACTGTATATTCGTTTTCTATTGAAATTTTTCATTCAAAAAATAGATTTCGAAGATGAAAATTGTTTGCCAAGAACAGGAAATATTTTCAAAACATTCATGACTTCATCATTTTGAAAATTTGCAATTTCCGATCTTCATATGAGTGTATTCCAGTTTCTTGGGTCAGGTTCTCTATTTATTTTGATTTCCATATTGAGTTCTGCATAATCTATTTTAGAAGTAATTTCATAAACTACACCTTACATTTTGATCTACACAAACCTTATTTGAGAAATATCACGACGTTTCGATATTACAGTAGCTTTTTTATAGTGAAATATGTTGGTCAAACTGGCAGTACATTTAGGAATCATATCCAGGAACATCATATGAGCTATCTGAATATGAAAACAAGTTAGACATATTCAAACCATCTTTTACAAGAAAATCATATCTTCAACAAAGAGTTCGAAATTTCACACATAGAAAATAAAGGTTTGAAACTGAATCATCTGGAATCAATGGAAATTAATTAACTCAAAAATTCAAACATTCTTATGAATCACCAACTAGATTTGAATAGATCACCATTATTGAACTTGTTTTTTTAAGAAACTGATGAAGTATTATTATTGATGTAGAAATGATGTTATATGCTACAGGTAATAATTGAAGAGGTCCCTCAGATATAGAAAAGTTGTAGTGGTTTAGGTAATTTGATCGAGTGAGTTGGTACCTGTAAAGGTATTTTCATGGCAGTTACCTATGGTATATATATGTTAGAGTTGAAAAGAACTTGTAGTATTCAATTTCACTATGAAAAAGCTATTGTAATAGCGAAACATGTAGTTTATGAAATTACCATGGAACTTCATCAAGTAACGGCCAAATCTATCAGAAAAAAACATTTTAGAACTACTATCACGTGGGAATCACACATTCATACAAGCATGCAATATGTGTTTCAAGTTGATCTATTTGATATCATATTGCTAGTTACAAATATGTTTCAATCATTATTTTGAAAAATCATAGAACTTCCAACTCCAAAAAGAATATATTCAGAATTGAAGTTGTGGAAAAATAATCTAAATGAACATTTCCTGCAAAATATCATACTAAATTGGTCCGTTGAAACAAACGGCATCAGTAGGTAGTAGGCCAGTCTGCAATTTACAGCGCCTAGCTTCGATTGCGGAGTGGACATGTGTAATAGCGTTGCGGACAAGGTGTTACCTTATAAATGTTGACATGCAAATTATTTACGAACCACTGCAACTCTTATTTGTTTTTGTTTCAGGCCTACAAATTGATTTCTCAATTGACTGAACCGGACTCCCTACACATTTAATAACGCCATTCAAATCGATTAAATTCGTAAATCAAAGTTTTTCATAGATAGTAATGTCCATAATTGAATACTAATTGGGTCAAAAATGCCTTTTCAATAGATTTGTTTTTATGTAAATCGATAGCTTCATTTGGTTTTATAATGCTATTCAACGCCGATGATTATTTATATTGACGCTGTATCAATAATCTGTTGGTAATTAGCTCGTGCATTCCTGAGCACCTGGACCTATCCCAATAATATACCACGTGAGGAACAACTTTATGTTTATTGAATAATCGAACAAGCTTGTTTTCAATTAATCACTTGCCAAGCCACGACCACTTTCTTTCGTTGGTATTCGATTAGTATATTGATTTATAGTAAAATACTGTATTTTTAAGGACAGAACACAAGCACTTAAGAAAAATCATCAAGGCGCTCTAAGAGCGGTGCCTATGGATTTGAATCGCTGGAGATCAAATCCATTTGGCAAAACGTTTCACATAAACGCAGTTCTCCAAATGAGAGAGTTCTTGAACACTGAAGTTCGAAATGTAATGAGTTGAACCTCAAAACGATGAGCAGCCACAGTAAGTCGCGTATTTCTGGTGTGTACCGCTCTTGGTGGAATCAAATGTGCCAAGTAACTTGAAACCTTCCCGTGGAAGTATCTATAGGAGAGAGATAAATCTCCAACCTTCCTTCGATGTTCCAGACTATCAAGATTACAAGTGATGCCACATCTCCAATTAATCTGATGGCTCTTTTCTGAATGGAATTCAGCAGCTTCAGGGTGTGCTTAGGGGCGAAGCATTAAAAGTAGCTGGGGTGTGTACAGTTTCCTGGTTCGGAACAGTGTTCCAAGTTTTTGAGAAGCAGCCTTTGCAATTTCAGCGACATGACTGTGCCAAGAAATATTGGTGTCCATTTTCTCGGAATTGAGGTGAATTTCATTACAGTGGAGAAATAGAAACTTTCATGAATATAATTGTTCAAAAATAAAGATAAAAATGAATGAAGTAGTCATAATTTTGAAAGAATTATCTGAAATTACATACTTGTCAGGATAAAAGAGATTTGAACATTGTTACGCTGTATGTGATATGGGTATAGAATGTTTTATTAGAACTATCCAAACAGTTTTTGAGCTGACTTTCACCTGCAGTATAATCTTCTTTGTACTATTTGAAGTATCAGGCGTTGTTACAGTTTCTCGTCTTCCACCTCCTGCATTTTCATTAAAACTCCCAGATTCACATAATCTTGCATGTAGCATTCTAAATGTATTAGCATATAGATAAACTCTGTTGAGATATCTTTCCTGGAAAAGTCTTCATGCTTCTTCCGCATTTCCATTTGCTAATCCATAAATAAAATGCATGTCAGCCATTTCAGCGTAAGTAACAGTAAACATAATGTAATCACTGATGATTGACAAGTCTGACTTCCACTGATATGACAATACTATCACAGTCAGCTTGTCTTCAAAGAGCGTGTTCAATTTTTTTTTTCTTGAAAACTAAACTAGATATGAATGAAACTCAAGCGACCAAAAAGTTCTATTTTTAGTGGAATAATCTAAAAAATTAAAAAACTACAACAACAAGTCCGTGGCGTACTTTTTGTTCCCAATATTGTTAGCTGTGGTGCCCACTGAGACTCCACTGAACATAATGATTCCAATCTGGTCAGGGCTAAATAAGCGCTTCATTACTTCAAATAACTGTAGCAAACTCCAATCAAATGGATATAAGGATATTTATGATATTTTATAAATACCTTTTTCTTTACTTCAACGCCCTGTATTTCAGAAACGAAGCATCTCCGGGTATATGTTTTTTCTTGAATCAGCCTTTTTACTTTGAAATTTCGTACTGTATTGAGGAAACATCCTGTATGCAAAATTTCATTGAAAACTATGAAAGTGATATACTGGAATACTGATGCATTCACTTACAAATCTGATAGTGAAAAAATGAGTATCGAGACACGCGATATTTGTAAAAATATTGCTAACATTTGTTTGGAAATTAAACTCCACAAAACCTCGTGAATATATCATTGCGGAGTATGCACGACTCTGTGAAGAAATTGCAGTTCGTTCGACATTTACCCAATTGCAGTTGTGAAGTAACTCTCGATATAGAACAGAGGACAAAAAAGATTTTGTTCGCAGACACGTTTGTGAATGATTTCAGATTACGTCTGACTAACCAAATAAAATTTGGCCCAAAGACGTTATGAAATCACTACCAAGTACCAATAGATTACGACCGTGAAAGAAAGCAACCACTTCTTTCATTCTAACTGAAATATTTTGATCAATAATATCACTCGATTATAGAGAGTGATTGGAAATTGACCTACATGTTTTGAGGGATTACTCAATGCAAAACTTTATTTGCATCATTACCAGATTTTCAATATTTTCTCTTCACCGATTGAAGGTCTTTATCTGTTCAAAGTTCATTTGCATCCAAGAAGAATTTTTTTTTGAAAATGTTGAATTCATTCTAACATTTTCAATGCCCTCAAAATATATTTCGAATGTGCATAGTAGATATGATCTTCTGTGGAGTACCACAGTAATTTTCACCCTTTGGTTGATGATAACCATATGTGATTATTCATATGTTTCCAGAACTTGGTATTCAGAAACATGTATAATGTTACTGAGCTAATTGAATTTGCATTTGTTGTATATATGTACTCATGCTTGTCAATTTCAGATGAAGCTCTTTCATCCAGATTTTGTTTAGTAGATAATGTTGCACCAGAGAAATACTGATTAATGACCACACTCCACCTCTTTCAGCAGGTTTACTCTCTACCTATTCCAGGAACTCATAGGTACCACATATTCATCAGCTGTTAGATTTTGATTACTGCATCTAGCCTAGCACGTATGCAATTTGTAAATGGTTGCTGTTGAAAGTGTAGGTGGATATCAATTGGCTAAAATAATTGGTCTGATTGTCAGTAATATTTCATCTAATGAGAAATATTCTCAAATTTAGATAATGATGTACAAGAGCTTCATAGAGCAAGAGCCGAATCGATCCCTCTACAAAACCCATCATCACTTGAAAGGATCGGTTGCAGCTTGAGAAATGGTTCTGATGCAGATTCTGTGAAACATTTTCTTCCTTACGAATCAGCAGACAGTTTTCCTGAAAATTTGGCAACGAGAATTGGTTTAGATAATTCAGGAAACACTTGCTATATTATTAGCATTTCACAAGTATTGTTCATGATGAAGAATTTTAAGAACTACGTTTTAACGATGAACGAAAACGAGAATGTTTCCTACTTATTCAACAAGGTCAAACATCTGTTTATGCAGCTGCAGTTTCGTAAAAATATATCATCTTTTCCACCAACCGATTTCCTAGAGTCTTTGAAGTCCAGTAGATACTCTTCAGGACAACAAGAGGATTGTTCCAAATTCTTGTGGAATACTCTTCGTGAACAGAAAAATAGCAGGTTCAATACTCCGGACCGCTCTGCCTTGAATGATTCCATACAGTCTATCTCGTCTTGTGCTCATAAATCTTTTGCTGGAAATATCCTCACTAATTTAGTTTGTGGTACATATTCAAGAGTTAGCAAAAAAGTATGCGACTTTCTGGAACTTCAACTAGCGTTTCCTACTATGACTGATAACCAGTCCGTGCAAAACTTGTTGTTAAATCATCTGAAATAGAACTTTTAACGGGTGATGATCAACTGTATTGCCAAATTTGCGCAAAACTAACTGACTTTCAATAAGATAAGTATAGCTGAGGCACCAGTCAATCTAATAATAGTGGTAATCTTCCAACATGACTCAGCCTCAGCGAGAGGCACAAAAATCTCACGAAGGTTAGAAAAAGATGAACACTTGAATCTAGCAGACCACTATTATAATCTTCATGCAGTCATTGTTCGCTGTGGGTCTGGCGTTGAGTCTGGTCATTATTACGCCTTGGTCAATGATGAAACGGACTGTCACAAAATTTTCTGGTGATATCTTGAATTCATTGGAGCCTCTGGAGACACCCTATATTTTGTTTTATGAAAGAAAGGAAATTGGCAGATCAAGATCTTCAGATGATGTGGTGCTCCAGGTTTTTCCGGGTTTTCCTGCAGCTGAAAAAGCAAATGCGCCTCTGGAATCAATCAATTAGCGCCAATTAATTTTTTTGATGATTCATAATTCGTATTACTTTTTATATTTTGAATTACTACTAATGAATAAAATAAAGTTTCTAAAATATTTAAAAAAATATTTAATGAAAAATTAGAATCTTTGGATTGGAAGTTTGACAATTGCAAACAGATCAAAATCAAAATCTTGAAGTGATCAGCTTTCAATTCATAAGAGCAGACCAGTTATCAGTTGTCACACAATAATTATGAGCATTTCGAGGACTATGACGACACATCCGTCGAAATATTATGTAGCAATAAATGATAATAGGCAAGAAATGTCCGTCAACTTTACATAATCCCGAAGTATTGGTAGACACGCGAGAGAACGTCGCATGCTGCCGTTGTTGACATAAATTCAATATTATTTGTGACCGAACCCACCAGATGACTGTTTTATAACTATTTATATCAAAGCCACATATCTCTAACTGTCAGTTTATAATAACTTTGGTCTTTGCGCCGCTCACGGAGCCTGCCATTGGTCCAGCGAGTGTAAATAATCATGAGGAATGGATTGCGGTAGTTTGCTTTGCAAAATAAAGCAAAATCGCGACTTCGTACGCTGTGTAGGAGTGAATTGCTAATTAACGGGAATATGAAGTAGAAAGTGGATCGATTTTTAAGTTAATGTATATCTATTAATACAGCAAGCCATTGCGGTGAGCGAAACAAATGAAATTGTTGATCTTAGCCGAGATCTAGGATAGGTAGAGACGATGGAACGGATACAAACTAGATTATTGCGGAGAAAGTGCATTTGCCGAACATATCAGGATTGTTGATCGTCTTCTCCAATAGTTGCCATCAGCTGACAATTTCCAGTATGATATAGACTTACTGGAAAAGTTTCTATAATTTTGTCCTTCTACAATTCAAACTCAACCCTGCCTACTACTGAAGTTGAAAACTGGTCCTTATTGAGATCCCAATATTTCTAATTCTCAGATAGTGCAACATTTGTTCGGCTATAATAGGTCTACTCCTCAGGTCAAAAATTCAAAAACTCAATTGGAATCTCAGGTATTTCCTTAGCCTAATTACACCACACTTTTGTCTTGGGTACTTCAAAATTCAGCATCAGTACTATTTTTCATCATTTTCTCCTGTTGCTACATGTCTCTCTCTCTGATTTCTAATCCTAAGCTACTCTTTTCTTTCTGGATTTCCTCATCTGACTGTGGGTTTACCTCTTGGTCTGACCATCTGGTCTCCATCTGTGAAGTTTTCTTATCAATAAAACTGAATTTTTTCCTAGGTGTCCAATATATGCGTATCTGAGTTTTTATGATTTTAAGTGATTACGCACTATATTACACTCAGGTATAGTGCCTGATCAGCAAATCCTATTAAGTAAAATAATGATAGGTAATCATAATTCCAATTGGAAAATAATTGCATTTCAGCCACCTGAAGTTATTGAGAATGTCATGTACTTAAAGTTATGACGCATTTTCCAAGTGTAGTTCCACACATTTTCGATTTCCAGTAAAAGCGCACTCATATAAAAAGCGTCAAACCCAGATTTTCAATAAAAAAAAGATTTCAAATAATCACGGAAAATTCAAATTTTAGTTTTGAACACTGTGTCCACTTAGGGTGGATTATTTCAGTTTAACTAAATGAAACTTTCTTGGGCTGATCATATCTTCAAACCTAGAATATTGAGAGCTTTCCTTCATAATAGTTCAGACACGATTTTGGTGTTGTACCGACAATGGCACATATCTCGTGACGTCACACTATCTCTCAACGAATGCGCAGTTCCAAAGATGGTATTGGAATATTTTTTTGTCGTATTCTGTAAAATGAACACTATTGAAATATATAAACAATGCACAAAATTAGATTCAACTAAACGACTCACTTTGACGTATTCTCCCCTCTCAGCATTCAATAGTTTGTACATTACATACAGTTATTCTTTCCCGTCCTTTCACATCATTTCATCTGAATTTGAGATTTTGTCTGAGCTTATTGCTTTTTTATGAGTTTTCCTTGTTTTGCATCAATTTTGACTGCTGTTTTTCCCCTATTCTAATCCTATAAATGCTTGAATAGTTTAATGTTTTTTTCTTTTCATTTCTTTCTAACCCATTTATTTTTATTTATGGAAACTTTGTCTTATTTTAGTTACTTTCTTTGTGTTAACTATTGGCATTTGAAATCTGAAATTAATTTTCCCACTCAACTTTTTTCCTTTCTTATACAACAAATCATTACTTTTTGTGCAATTTTGTGCAATCGTATTATGATATAATGAAAAGTATTTATTTCTACTAGGTATTAGCCCAAATTCTTAACGTCATGTCTTGTTGGGTTCTGAGCCGAATATATGCCACTATTGAAGCTCAGTTGCATTTGACATTCAACAAAATTTTACAATAATGATATGCCTCAGATATGTATTGACGAAGTTTTATTTCCATCTATATTTTCCGTTATTTGAATTGTTTTATCTCATAATATCATAGGTATCAATAACCTCGCTCATTTGAACCTTCATCAGCTTGACGTTATTTTCTTTGCTAAAAAAAATGGTCTAGTAAACCAGACACCGGTCTCTGAAAGATGAACTATGATTCTGCAACTTTAAAGTTATTCCAATCAACGACTTATCGTTTACCGATTAAATTAATATTCGATTATATTGACAACCTACACAATGATATCAACCAAAATAATCTTGTATCTAATTACAAAACAAATGTAGCGTTGCTATTACAATTAGGGCCGGTTAATTGGCTAGTTAGGCACAAACCGCAACCCCGATTCTAAAGCGATCCTATCTGCTTTATATCCTTGTGTGGTGACATATTAGCCATTGTAGTAACTAATTGTGTAAATACCAATCAACTTATTGGCAGAACGACATATAAAAATGAGAGTTTGAAGTAATCAAAGGTGTCAATTACTGCTAGCTGACATTTTGTCAACTATACTATTATTCCAAAATAGTAGGCACTAAATTCCCAGAAATTACTAACGTTTTTGCCTAAATGTGTCTCTTGCAGTGACGTTCGGAAATTATATTAAACAGCTGAAGGAAAATGATATTTATACAGAATTACAACCTTGATAACAATGTTTTTGTTTTGAGGCAACAATATTTCTGAGAATTTAGTGCCTACTATTATGGAATTTTACTACAGCATAAACTAGAACAATTCTGTTTCATCCTGAAATATACTTGAAAATATGCCTTACTCGTCATTCAATGTTTCTATCTCAAGATTGTATTCAATTGATTTTTTCTTACGATAAATTTGATTCAGAAAAGTCATAGCTGCTGAAATGATCGAAAGGAACAAAACCGTTTGAAAGAAAATTCCTACATCTACTTGTCACTTCAGTTTTGCTTGATACACAATTACAAACTATAATTATTCTATTTAATGTCGAAAGGAAATTATTTTGAAGTTTATCGACTCTAAAATCGAACTGTAATATCAATATTCCTTATTAAATTCAGTCATATAGTCGACCATAAATAATTTGAATTGAAATTGTAAGTATAATGTCCATCTCATTAAAACACTCAGGTTCAATCTCATGCATGTATTCCAACAACATTTCGTAACAGATTCAAACTGACTATCAAAGAAATATCAATTTATGCTAACTACATACTCATTTTCATAGCCAGCTACTTATAGATGGTGCAATACCTCGTACTTGGTTATTTGCGATTTTCTGTCTACCATTAAACTCGCAAATACAACAAAAAGACAGGGGATAATTACACAATCAGATCTCTAATACCTTCATCACGAAATAATCAAACAAATAACAATTGATGGAATGTACTATTATAAAAACCCATCTGCGAGATAATTAATTCCACAGAGGTTGACATATTGATTTATGGAAATAGACACTTCATTTTCAACCTGATTCAATCACCGCTTGATCCTGGATTAGATCAGGACCATTCATTTTTAGTGCCCTCGAACTTGACGAAGTTCAATATCATTATTATTCGTTATTGTTATTATTTACGAAAAACGTACCTACATATGATAATAAATATTTGATTGAAACTCACCATCACTCGAAGAAGACCCGACGTGAGATCCACCTTCCCCTGAAAAAACTGTTTTCATTAATACAGAGTTCTGGAAAATAGAAAGAAAATATATTTTGACAAAAAAGTGAAAATCAATTCATTGAAGAATTATTCCACAAATAGAAAGTTTTAAATATTCAAATATGGTAACTCATCATTGCACTCAATCTGAGTTTTGTTATAAAAAATTGATTAGTATTGCAAAATTGATCCAAAACAGGTTATGCACGATGTTTTGATTGCATGAAGAGAAAGATGTGCCAATGAATCATGAGATGAAATAAGTTTGCCCATTAACCAGATGTCGTCCCCATGTGAACGATAACCTCCAAAAGTCGAAACTTGTGAGATATGAAGACAAACGAAATCTCACCTTCTAACGTGCGATTCATAACAAGGAACATGAAAATAAATTCACTATCACAATCGTTGTGTGTATTAAAACTTTGTTATTTACCTTTTATTAAACTGGAGCAGATTTTCTGTTGATCCATATTCATTTATTGTTCAGATAAAAGTAATGTCTTGCGAAGAATATAATCCACTTTAATTGAAATGGGTATGTTGTCAAGGACTTGAATGTTTGTATTTTGGATTTCTATAATGTTTTTACATTATATTGCACTGAATGGCACTACCTACTGAGTTATCAATGGGGTGCACCAAATTTCGTCAATCACTTGATTTCAGAATGAATACAAATAACACTTCAATGTGAAATTTTCACAGAAAAATTTACAAATCCGCAACACGCTATACAGTAGCTTCTTCACGATGACTGAGTCAGTATAAACACGCCTGAGGAAGCTGTTGTATAGCAAAACACGTGTTGCGGTTTTTGTGATTATTCAGTGGAAATCCACGATAGAGAGTTACTCGAATAAATTTCGGTACATTTTCTTATTTTTTTCTCAAGATTTCATTCCTTCATTGCTTAATTTCAACTTATCATTTATCGTTTAGTGCCCATGCTCTCAAATATCTCAAACTGGATGATATTAGTAACCTGCAGGTTACCAAAGTTTTGCAGTAACACGAATCCAATGATTATGTGGAAAAGCAATTTGCCTGGAGGCAATTCCACTGGTATTCAATCCACACTGGGATGAAGTACCCAAGGACACGTCTTCCTCCTGAAACTGTAGCTTCCAACCTAAAGAGGTCTGTACTAACAGAGATTATTCAATCTTAGTTCAATATTTTTAGATGAAAATATCAAAGCTCTCTGAAGATAGAGTTGGATATAGGATTCAGGATGTCCTGGAGAAGACAAGAGGGCCTGATACTTGGTCAAATCTGGTATTTTGAATTCTGTCGGGAGTTTGGTCATAACTGAGCAAAATAAAATGTTTGTTGCCTATGTAAGTGTCTTGATTATCTTTGATACCTCCGGATAATTCGCTAAAGACGAAAAATTCAATGCGACACCGCATCAAGTATCGCTAACCTCCTCGGATGTGGTAGCAGTGTCTTGGAAGCAGAAAACAAGCGTAGCAGGATGCGATATACTACGATGGCAATTCGGAGAGCAAATTTTTTGTTTCTGATAGGTTTTTCCTTTGTGACAGTTGCAGAAATGTGGTAGAATGTTCTTCGGAAGTTCTCGTATGCTATCGTCTGGGTTCCGCTTATAACTCATCCTCTGCACTCACACTAACCTACAAACCCGAATCTGCAGCTACAAATGTACCGCTTCAAATGTACTTGCCCCCCTCTGGGAATATAGAGAAAATGTCTCGAGAATATTCTCATTTGCAGATTGCTAGTCTTTTAGTCTTGTCGTGTAAACTCAACAAATTGAAATAGTGATAATTGTTCATTTCAACTATTACTTAGTTGAACCACATAACTACGTTGATAGTATATACAGTTTCCATTTTTGGTAGAATTAAATGGTTATCCCTGCATACCAGGTGATAATACTATTTTGAATGAACTTATTCACCAAGCTCAAACACCTGTCCATGTAGCTACAGTTTCGTAAGAATGTATCGACTTTCCCACCAACCAATTTCCTAGAGTCTTTGAAGTCCACTAGATACTCTTCAGGACAACAAGAGGATTGTAATTCTTGGGGTCCTTGTTGAATACTCTTCGTGAACGGGAAAATAGCAGACCACTATTATAATCTTCAGCAGTCATTGTTCACTGTGACTCTGGCGTTGAGCCTGGTGATTATTACGCTTTGCTCAAGGATGAAACGGACTGGTTCAAGTTTAACGGTAGTCGTGTCACAAAATTTTCTGGTGATATCTTGAATCTATTGGAGCCTCTGGAGACACCCTACATTTTGATCTATGAAAGAGAGTACATTGGCAGATCAAGGTCTTCAGATAATGTGGTGCTGCAGGTTTTTGCGGGTTTTCCTGCAGCTGAAAAAGCAAATGCGCCACTGGAATCAATCAAGTCGCCCCGGAGTGCCAATTGATTTTTTGTTGTTTCATGATTTGTGTTATTTTTCAAATTTTGAATTACTGCTGATAAATATAATTTATGAACAGGCAATACTGATATCAAGTGTGAACGAATAGTGATTTGGTTGAAATACAGTATGATCTGCAACCTGATACAAGTTGATATATTTGAACCACTAAAAGGACAAAAACGTTATGTTGCAGGAAACTTGAAACAATATGATCATTATCAAAGTTTCCCAACTATTTTGAGTTACCTCAATTGACTCTGATTATATTGAGTAGCTGAACGGAGATCAGTTAAACGGTTGAAATATATATCTTAATTTGTGCCACTCTTTGGAATTCCTACATTCTCTGGGCCGTTTCAATTACTGAGCTAGAGAGAACCGAGTAATCAGTCGCAATAACTGTCTCATCGGAAGGTTGTGGATGGCTATTGAAGTAATTGAAATTTGACAAAAGTAACGAGTAGCTCGCAATCCTGATTCGATATTAATTGCGTGCCGCCATTGCGAAATAATTATTTGGATGAACGTGATCCATAAGTAGAATTTTTACCCATGTATAATAGTTCAGTGGATGAAAGCGGAGTTGAAAATTGTTCCTCCATGGAAAATAAATAATTATTGAACTCATCAAAGCATATTTTTCAGTGTTGAGAGGAAAATGGCGCGGGGTTACATATAACTTTCGGATAAATAATTTCAGATTTTTTGACCTTGCAACTAGACCAGAGGTTCTCAAACTTTTCAACCCGAGCCCCCCTTCATGACCTACCATAAATTGGCGCTTCCTTCATAATAGATAATATATATTCAAGTTGTTGTTTCTTGATACAAATTTTAATCAAGATACACAAGTTGGTTTCAAAGTTAGTTTTCAATGTGAAGGATGGGACTGTTTTTTATCTACACAAAATTTTTTAAACCGGGGAGTAATGTCTGATAAAGCAACTCTTAGTTCTTTGCTGACATCAAGCCTTCCACAATATTTTGACTTCATGGCTGCAAGGGAAAAAAATCCTGTTTCACATTAATATACCTATAGTTGCAAATGATACTAGCATAATCATCGCTTGCTCCTACAGCCTTGGGTGTTCGTTTTCAACACTTATCCAGAAAACTGAAAAAGAGTTTTCTTTTTCAAATCTTGACTTTAATAACTGATTGCACTGAAGTTCAATAAGTTCTTCTTGATCTTCGAATATTCAATAAATTTTGTCTGTAGGGTGGACAGATGTTTTATGAAACAAGTTGCTAGTGCTTGCGGAAGCTACACACACTCAACTTTCTACAACATGTTCAGCTATGTGAGGAAAACGCTCAAATCAGGTTTTCTTCAAGCAAGGATATTGGCGTTTCCTTATTGCAAAGACTTGTGAAACTATCTGCAAGGTAGGCTAACTTCAAGATGAATTCTGTATTGCAGAATAGGTCTGCTGAAGGGTGTCTACGATCACTTAAAAACACAAACATTTCATTTTTAAGTTCAAATATTTTATTTAGAATATTTCCCCTTGATGGCCACCTAGCTTCAGTGTGAAATAATAAATCTGTATGTTCCGAACCCATATCTTCACATGAAACTTCAAACAACCTTGACTGAAAAGGCTGTGCTTTGATTAAATTTACTGTTTTGATAACAACTTGAAGAACTTCATTTAAGCTTGGACTCAGGTCTTTAGAGGCAAGTGCTTCTCTGTGTAGAATGCAGTGGTTCAATTTGACGTTTGGAGCAACAGCTTTGACCTTGAAATCCCTTGTATTGTTCTGCATAGACCTATGCATTTCTCACATTGAATATAATTTTTCTCAAAATAACTGTCGATAATCTGAAAAATACACTCTCCAGTAGTGTGGTGGTAAATTCCTCACAAAAATAATTTCTGCTCGAATGTCTGTGCCGTCAATAAATCTGACATAAGCTGATAAGTCAGCATTTCTGTGTTTATTAGTTGCTTCATTAACTCAAAGGGTGAAAATGGTTTTCTTTGATTTTTCCAACAACTGCTCACTTATATCTTCAAGAATGTCTGGTACTCACTCGTCTTGACACAGTGTCGTTAGAAAGAGGGATGGATTTTAGTAGCTGTACAGAGCTATCCCCGAACATTGTGGCATTTCGTCATACTTTCTTCTTTTTGCATCCCGCACTGAATCCCAAGTACTTGCAGTTGACTCATGAGTTGTCCCACTACTGATGTCATCCTGAGATGAACTGTTTGATATACGTGCACTACTAGGATAACTCGTCAAAAATATCTCCATTCTCAAACGTATTAATGAAACGAAGTGTATTTATAGCAAACTAAAACTCCATAACGAACAAAATATACTTGTGTTATACAAAACACCGAACATAACCTCAAAGTTTTTGTTTAGAAGTGTCAAGCGCAGTTTATTGTACAATCCGTTGCAAGCGCTATCGGCGCTAGCCTGTTGCTTCTTGAACATAGAGGTCACTAAAACTGCTGCCTCCTTGAAAGTACAAGTTTTTACACAAAAGCCTTGTCTTTTTGATGACTGTGGAAAAACATATTCGAGTAGTTATCTTATAATTTGAATGTTTTCAAATAATTGGTTTTAATTTTTTTTTCATTTTCTCACGCCCCCCCTCAAAAAGCTTCGAGCCCTCCCTGTGGGTCGTGCCCCACAGTTTGAGAACCTCTCAACTAGACAATGAAAAATTAATATATTCATTCTAGTTTTCTATTAATTTTATTTGGGTTTTATGTGATTAGATACGTCTTGGCGGACTGAAGATAATACCTACTAAGTACCTATTGAATACTAGATTGTGCAGAAAATACTAGTAAAATGTTTATTGAAGCATTGATATTGACATAGAAAAATTTTTCAATGGGGTTTTTGTTGGATAATAAAATAGATAATAGAAATTCTATGTGATTTGGGCCACAAACTTCTAGCAAACCTATAATTCAAATACGAGTACATTATTGAACTATCATCAATGGTGATGGTGAGAAAAAAAGTTATTGGCTTTCTACTACTCCATCTTGATACAAAAAATGTGGGAATCTTCTAAAGAAAGGAAGAAAGTTACTTCTTTTCATGATCTACACATCTCTATATAGAGTTGATTTTTCTGAAATTGATTGCTTCCTTCTTTTCTTTGAAAGATTCCCACATTTTTTGTATCAAGATGGAGTAGTAGAAAGCTAGAAACTTCCTTTCCCAATCATTTTGATTATTATTTATTTTAACAATTTTTAGCTTGTACGGCCTAATCTTTCGATTTCAGCTACTGTATCATTATAATGGTATTTTTTTCCTGTTACTGGGTTCACAAGGAACATATAAATCGCGATGTGAACCATGTTGGGTTTAGAATGTATCGGTGAAATCACTGCTTAGCTGCCGGACTATTTCAAACCTTCTCCACTCGCATTTTGCAACCAGATGCATGTCGAGTTACACATGGAATGCCTAGATGTGAATCTTAATGTTACTTGTCAATCCTCGCTGGCTATTTTTTAACTTAATTGAGAAGTTATTTTACATAATGGTGTTCACGTTACGTCAGTTACATGTTTGTGTGCATACATTCAAACATAAAATACAGCTGCGGATAATAACGACAATAACCGAGAAGGTTTTGTTAAAGACTGCGTAATGGCGTGTTGATTCTGCCACTCATCGAAGGTTTATCGGAATTATGATGTTCAGTGTCATTACTATAATATTATTGTGTTCGTTTGGATGACATTCGAAGTTTTCATTTTTTTGATGACTCATGGACAAGAGTAATGTATTTAATTGATGATACCTACTGATGATGGTCTCACATATTTTCTTTTATCATATGTTATATTTTGGTTAGGTTAGCGGAGCCGTCAAAAGTCTCATGTGTCGTACCCAATCACAACCTCTTATCGTTTTTGACATATTTATTGAGTATCTGTAGAGATCTACAAGCACTCCAACAGAAGTATATGACACACATGGTCGACTTAATTTTCATACAAATATCCGTAGATGCAACTCATTCGATATAATGGTCTCAAAAAGTTTGTTTCAAAAAAATCAGTGGTTTCCAGATGCTACTTAGTAAGAGGTGTCCTTTTGATGAACTAATCCTAGTGTGATTTTTTATCAAAGCTGATTACAACTTCAAGCAGTGCGCATATTTCAGATTTTTTATTATACCAAGTTTATTCATATCAACAGTTCTTTTCTTTAGCTAATTAGCAGACATAAAGCTTTCGACTTATCAGTCGTTATCACATTGCTAAATCTCACATAATCTTTTATTGTGACTCTATATTTCTTACCGTTCAACTTTCTTTTACCATAGTAACATATTTCAATTTTTCAGAAAATTATTGTTTTTATAAGCTCAAAATAGTGTTATATCTTTAAAATTGAATTATCATTCGTTCCATATTTTCATAAATTCACTTATTGAAATCTATTCTCTGTTTAACACTCTTTTCCCGTTAACCACCTGTTTCCCTACGAAAGAAAACCTTCTTATGTAGAAACTCGCGCAAGCTGCAGATTAACGAGGTCTTACCGTTCAACATGCGATTTCTAGAGCGCTGTTACCCACTGGTGAAGATATTGCCAAGAAGCCTTCAGGGATTATAAATAAAATAACAGTAGATTACTATTTTTTCCAATCGTACCAATTTCAATCACTAACGGAGTATTCAACATCGAGAGAGCAACAAAATTCTGCAGTGTGACTCGGCTAATATATTTAATTATAGACCTATTGCAATATCTGAAACTACGGTAAGTTCTTTGAGATTATTGTGTATGATGTCATTTATCACTCAGTAACTCTATTTCTCCGCATCAACATGGCTACATGACCAAAAGGTCAACTGGCATGCATTACTCAAGACATATCCGAAAGTCTCGGCTATTTTTGACAATATAGATATTACGTTTACATTCAGATATTCTTTGTTTATAGAATGATCGTTACGTTTTTTGACTTTTCAGTAGAATTTATGGAATCTCATTTGCTTGGAGTCTGGCTGTTCGACTGCAACATTGTGAAAAAGCCCAACCCCAATCCGAGTTTGGAGAGCTGCAGGGACATATCTGAGTTATTCTTGAACACAAAAAATATTCATCAACAAATATATTTCTATGAGTTATTTTCGATTTCTTCTCCGCTGCTGGGCAAGTAATATTTCCTATTATTTATGTAGTCAAAGAACTGTGCGGCCTATCTGCGAATGTCTTGGAGTTATTTCAAGCATCGTGAATACATGTTTCGAATAGTTTGCATACATACGCCAAATTCCATTAAAGTGACATTAAGTCATCGTTCATTCGTAACAGTTTGAAGTGAATTAATATGTTGTTCCGTCGTTTATCGAGTACATATACATTTCAGTTTGAAAAATGTGGATCGAGACGAATATAAATACATAAAGTGGCAAAATAAGAAAGTATTTGTATCTATATTTCCTATAGTTTGGAAAATTTTCATTTAATTTTGAATTTTCATTATTTCCGATTCTTTCGTACTGGGATAATGAGCTCGATTTATCAAGTCGTAATGAAGTCGATCAATAGCGCTAAAAGTATTTTTAGAAACATAACTTTTTTACGAATTCAATATTATGATTTAATGAAAAATTCAAATAAAAATTACTTCTGCCGTATGAAAATTTTTGTATTCGTTATATCAAGACCATTCTCAGAACATTTTAGTTTTCTTCTTACTTTACTACTGATTTCATCAATATTATAAACGTGAAACAAATTTGAATGAAATTCAGTTCAGGAAGGGTTTATCTGGATTAACATCACAAAAAAATCGTCTGCGTGAGCTTAAAATAGAGTCCAGAAAAAATGAAAAATGTATGAGTGAAAGAATGAAAGGATGTAAAATTTCACCTGTCATATCGATTGCAATTGATAGAGAAAATAGCTACACTTTTGCGTTGAAGTGGTTAGGTGGTGGATATGGTGAAATCATGAAATTTATATGGTTTTTTTACTTACATACGTCAAATTAACATACATTCGACAAATATAATATGAAACATTTAATTTCTGTTCCATTTCTTTTTCTGATTCTGAAGGCAACGCTAAGTCACGGCCCAAAACTGACTTGATTGATTGTGTGGGTATATGTATTTTTCGTTGAATTCTGTTTCACGGGAACTCCCCAAAAATAGTCCCACTTTTTTCCAGAAACAACAACTAGCGTAAGCCATTTTGAAAAAAAATCTAATCTATTTGATTTTTATCAAAGTCTTTCAATAAAATCTTATTTTCAAGCATACTGGAATGAAATATTGCCAATCTCTTCGGTAACTTCTTCTATCACTAGGCAGAGCATTTTAATTTGGATTGAATATTCTTTTTCGAACTTTTCAAATTTATAGATTTCAGTTTCCACAAAATTTGCTTTTATTACGTAATATAATTGTTTTCCTACAATAGCTTAGTTTAAGAAGTGCATTTGAGGTGCATATATCGCCTAAATGCAGTACATAGAGAGAACTGAATTTTGTATCCAGTAAGCAATTGACAAGTAGAGTGAAAAATTGAATATTGAATCAATGAACTGGTAGATATTGAATACCAATAAAACAGAAGCGCTAAGAGAAGTTGTTATCATTCTCGAAAAGGTGAATTTATTTCAAGCAATAATTTTTAAAGAATGATTAATTATATAACAGTATCATATTGATATGTAACTTCTAGTTTTTGTTTCTTATTGGTTCAGAAACATTGAATTTGTGAAATATACCATATTTGGCAAATTGAAAGAGTTTTCAGCTTGTTTTGTAGTGCATCAAAGTTAATGAGCGGAATATATTGAAAGAGCATTTGAGTCCACTTGAATAATATTAACTGAAGTGAGAACATTTCTTTCAAAATACAATTAAAAGTTGAATTTATGAAATCATTCACATGTTTGAAGCGGCTCAATAGCCACGTTTTAATAAAAAATAATGATTACACCCACCCACTTCCTGAAGACTGTAACCGACACCACATATTCATTTTTGGCAAAGGAGTGAATACTGTCTCTATTGCCTAATTCGTTGCATCGTATTTCACAGAGAACATGAGCAACTGATACCCTGACTCAGCTGACCAGTCCGTTTTTGGACAATATAACTATTCTTCCGGCTGCACCACTAGCTGGTAAGCTTTGCCTTCTCGGACTTGATGTAACGACCGGACTGGTAATGTAATCGCTTGTAAATCGGTGCCAATGTGATCTTTAGTAAGAATACTGACTAGTCTTGAATTGTTATTTCGGTTTGTGACTCCGATCAGGTTCGAAATGATAGTGCGTTCTTCGTTTTTATGTCACTGATGACAAAGAAATATTGCGAAACACTCAAACGACCACACTTTGAAGATTTTATTCGATAACTTATGTCGTTATACTTATTCTTGAATACTATGCAACGGTGGCAGACAATGTTTTTGATACTGATGAAAAAGTACTACTTGAAAAGATGCATTGTTGTTCTATTTCAATATAAGACACTATTTACCACTTTTGAATATCCGGAATTGTAATTGGTGAAAAATTCTATTAAATTTTTTGTCTAGAAAATTGTTCCGCTACAAATGACTTTTTCCCTTACTCTACGCGCTTCCTTGAAACTTGACGGCACATCGGAAACAGTGATAACGTCTAACACGTCTGATTTTACTGTGATCCTTAGATCACAGACAAAAGACAAAAAAATCCTTAAGGCGCTGTAAAAGCGGTGTCTGTGCGAAAGTAGCGGTTCACGTTGGCTTTGAATTGCTGGAGATAAATCATTCTTGTCCCCCAAATATTAGCTGCAGTCTTCATGGTTCTGGTTCCCTTTTTGTAGAAGAGCTTCATGAAGCAAGAGCCGAATCGATCCCTCTACGAAACTCTTCATCACTTGAAAGGATCGATTGCAGCTTGAGAAATGGTTCTTCCAAATCTGTAGACAGTTGTCCTGAAAATCTTGCGAAGAACATTGGTTTAGATGATTTAGGAAACACTTACTACATGAATAGCATTTTACAAATGTTGTTCATGACGAAGAATTTCAAGAACGACGTTTTAACAATGAACGAGAACGAGAATGTTTCCTACTTATTCACCAAACTCAAACACCCGTTCATGCAGCTGCAATTTCGTAAGAATTTATCATCTTCACCACCGACCAATTTCTCAAAGTCTTTGCAGTCCACTAGATACAAGGACAACAAGAGGATTGTTCCGAATTATTGGGGTTCTTGTTGAATAATTTTCGTGAACAGGAAAATAGCAGATTCAATACTCCTGACTGCTCTGACGGTTGATACTTCAGTCTAACAGACCAGTATTATAATCTTCATGCAGTTAATGTTCACTGTGGTTCTGGCGTTGAGTCTGGTCATTATTACGCTTTGGTCAAGGATGAAACGGACTGGAATCAATCAAGTTGCCCCGGAGCGCCAATTGATTTTTTTGTTGTTTCATAATTTTTATTACTTTTTAAATTATGAATTATTACGAATTGTTCGATATAATAAATTAAATAAGGATATAACATGGCTGGAAATTAAATTCATTTGGGAAAACGTTTTCAGAAAGTTTATCCCGCATCAACTCAGTTCTCCAAATGGAAGAATTCTCGAACAGTGAAGTTCGAGGTGTACTGAGTTGAACCTCAAAACGATATTTAAAGTCAACACAGGTCAGTCGCGAGACAATATATTGAAAAAAATGGAATTGAAGGAATAGTGAAGGTGGAGAAGTGACTGATACAATACTCATAGCAAGCAATTGTGTGTCATTTTTGCACTAACCGATAGAATGTTGATAGCCTTGAATAATGTAAGACTCATCATATTCACAAGGTACGTAGCATACATTTGAATTCAAATGAATAATCAAGAGTGTTTCAGGCTTAAGGTTATTTTATAGATTTGATGAAGTCCGAAACGTTGGTAACAAACTTATTGTTTATCTACAAACATTTTTGATCACTTTTCCAACCAACAGTAAAAACCGCATTCGAAGTTATTTTCTACGTTTTCAAGATTTGCAAAAATGTCTTAAGCATTACTCTGAGAATATTATATCGTAGTACATTTTGAAAAAGACTGTGCTGTTGCGACACACAAAATCTCCTCAGATCAGTCGAATGGTTGATTATATTTGATAACTACTTCATCATACACCACCATGTATTTCATACTATCAAGCAAGACATGATAAGGAAGGTATGATTATAAAAATTATAGATGATTCACAAAAAGCTGCTTTTGGCTTTATTGCTTCCATTTGCTTGATATTAGACAGTTCAGTGAGTTATGACATTCTCAGTGGGTCAAACAATCTCGTCTTTCTCAAACTATCTCTCATGAGAGAAATAAGAGAAGTGGTCGGTAAAAAATAATTCCATCAGATAGAGAAGTAAGTGATGCTCAGTATCTACAATAAACTGGTATAACAGTAGCAATGATTGAGGTCTTTTTATAGACTTTTTCCGTGCCTTCGACTGTGTAGATCATGAATTCTTACTCTCAAAACTGTTCAGATCGGGTATAAGAGGAGTACCACATGACTCATTTACATCATATTTTGGAGAAAAAAACAAAGAGTCAAAGTTGGCAAATGCATTAGTGGGGAATCGGAAATTAGCGAGGGAGTACCTCAAGGATCTGATTTGGGACCATTATTCTTCTTAGTGTTTGCTAACGATCTTATAACGTTTATTACCAATAATAGCACAACATATGTAACTAGTTACGCAGATGACACCAACATACTAAAATAGAAGAAAACATGCAAAGCTTGAGTAGAAACAAAGCAGATATATGTAGTAAAATAAATATTTGGATGGAAAAGAATAACTGAGAACTCAACAAAGGCAAAACCAATATCATCTTATTCTCTAATCGCAGCCTAAACAACGTGGAGAT
>WOGR01000735.1:0-23252 GCA_015342045.1 Leptinotarsa lineolata
AATTTCTCTTCATCTTATCCTCTATTAAAATCGTCCGTCGCTACATCTGATAAAAACGTTCAGTTATAATCAAGTAGTTACTGCATGGAGAAGGTTTGATAACTTTTACATGCACTCGATAGTTGAAATGTAGGATTATATTAGTGGAAATTTGTCGGTTGATATCCACAAAATGGGAACATCATTGATGCAATATAAGTTTTTCATGTATGGAATTTAGACACGTGGTATAATTTCCTGTTCACAGTTTTTAGAAAATTGTCTAATATCTGAACAGGAAAAACTGGAAAAAATGTTTTGAATGACATATTCAGAAAGTGTTATCCACTTTGAGTTTTTACTATTGGACACTTGTTATGGACAGAATTGTAGCATTTCAACCGCTGATAACAACGAATGAAAAATAAAATACCATTGAGCATCGTCCACTTCTTCAGTAAACGATCGACTAACACCCGTACGTCGACGGATTACAAGATCTGCCAAAAACATCGACATTGTCAATATTCAACTGTACCTTACGCTGAATGGTCTCCGGAACAGTTGGCAACTGACACTAATTTTCCTGGAAAAATCACCTTCAGTGATGAGGCCCATTTCTGGATCAATGGGTACGTGGAGAAACAAAATTGTTGAATTTGGGATGTTACCAATCAACATGAGATTCAAAAGCATCCAGTGCATTCCAAAAAAGTCACTGTTTGGTGTGAATTTTGGGTTGGCGGCGTCATCGGTCCATATTTCTTTGAGAACGACAATGAACAGGCCATCACTGTCAATGGCGAGCACTATAGGTAGATGATTATCAACTTCTTCTGGCCTGAGTTGGATGCTCTGGACACCAACAACATGTGGTTTCAGCAGGATGGTGCTACGTGCCACCCAGCTTATGCACAAGCGACTTGAAGGCATAGTCATCCCACGTGGAGGTGACATAAACTAGCCACCGAGATCGAGCGATTCGACCCAGTTGAACTTTTTCTTGTGGGGATTTCTTAAGTCGCAGGTATATGCTAATATGGCCTTCTTTGGGCCAACAAAAAAAGGTTGAGGTTGAGGAAAGGTTGATCTTTGTTTATATGTTCATTTTTGAGTTTATCACTGAAAATTTTTCAAAGAAGGTATATTGAGACATCAATTCATAAACTATCATTTTATGAGAAAAACTTATATGACAATTGGAAAATGATTCTTTCCACAGTTTCCTAGGCAATCTTTCCTAATGAATTCATTTCACTATAATGAATATCAGAATATTTTAGGCACTTTTTGGAAATATAAAGAGATACACTGAGGTTCAAATTGGTCCAGATGATATAGTCTTTTACTCGAAGCTGGTAGCTTCAAGTAACAGACCAAGTACTAGACCAATGAAAAAATTGGAAGTATCTTCGATATGGACCAAGTAGAATATCTGTACAATAAACTAGGACAGCAAATTAGACTCGTCAGATTCTTTCACAACTTCATGACGTTTATGGTGATATTCTTGCTGAGGAATGAGCAAAAAATTTCGCAAGAAGCAACTGCAAACTCCCAAAATTATCGATTTTTTGAAGAAGGCAAAAGGAAGTCAATAATTGATGATCCTAATAAAACAATTGAAATAGCATAAAAACATCTACCTGTTATTTAATAAGAGAGACCAGACTTCTGTAGGTGTATAGGTAAGTCATAATGCAATTGATGCCAAAGAATTATTATATAATCATATGAAATGAAAAAATCAATTCAATCGGACTCCTATGTTTAACGATATGAAGCCTTGAGTAGTATCAAGGGTACATATCATCAAAATTCATTTCATTTCGAAATTGAATCATGGATATCAAAATAACTTTCATCCTACAACTCTCCCGTAAAAACATATTTCCTGTTATTGTGTGAACACAATATACAGTGCAGTCCTGAAGTAACGGATAAATTCATTTTTATCGTGTTCATGAATGCAAATGAAAAATTCTAAAACTGGTCAAATTTTATATTTGAAAATACACTTTTTCAATAAAATTATTCAGCTGCCTCGTCAATCCCCTAGAAGCCATATCTACCCTTCCAGAAATTTTGAATAGATAGGGGTAGCGTGTGATACCTCATTTGAAAGGGTTTCCTTTCAATTCTATATTCAGCTATATGATATTTTTTCATTTTTGTCGTGAGATATTCAAAAAAATTGATTTCATTGAATACAAACAGATCTTCCTCGGGACAAATACCTGTCACAATTGACTAGTCTATTAGTTATTTTGTTGTCAAAAAAGTAGCATCGGTTGTTTTTGCAACATTTGAATGTCACAAGAAGATGAGACGTATTTGAAATTCAGTTAGTTCCCCAGACCTCTCCAATTATTTGTATTTTATTTTATTATAAACCTTTCTTCAGGAATTTCTGAACATTTTCCTGAATTGTTTCGAAATGCGCCTATCTGAGACCCAAAGAATTGAGATATTCATATTGCTTGGGGTGGATGATGAAACAAGAACATAATCTGAGGTGTCGAACATTGGCAACGCCGAAGGAGTGGGCGCTAGCACCCATACCCGACCCCTGCACCGGTACCTGTTGAAGGGTACCGCTGCAAATACGACCTTTTATGATGATATTCGCTTCATTCGCGGAGGCAAGAGTTCAAATCGATCCAGTAATATATTGAAACTCAACCACTTTCTGGACGAGCAAGAAATTTTGAGGATTGAAAGCAGGACGGCCAATTCGAATTTCCCTTCCAGCCAGAGACACCCGATTCTGTTGAATAGTAAATGTCAGTTCACTAAGTTACTGTTTTCATTGGAGCAAAAACGGTCAATGCACGCTGAATCTCAGTTACTATAAGCACATATTCGACAAACACACTGGCCATCGCTGCTGGTTGAAGCTCAGTTTGACAGATAGTGCATGGATGGGAAATGTGTAGCAGAACAAAACCCACCATATTCATGGAAAATTTTCTCACAACTAGGGTGAATCCTTCTCCTCCGTGTTTTATATCATCTGTAGATTACACTGGAATTTTCAAGGTCAAGGATCAACAAAGTTGCGGTTGTAAGATTAGCAGCCACGCTAGCGCAGTTCATATTGAGCTAGTACCTAACCTAACTGAAGATTCTTTCATCGCTGCTTCTAGGCTTTTCATCCCCGCTTTCAGGCGTTCCATAGGAAGGCGAGGGAAACCATCTCGAATGTATTCTGATAACAAAACCAACTCTGTCGGAGCTTTCAACAAGCTTCATGATCTCGGCGTTTTCCTCGAAACCAATTCGAAAAATATGACCAAAACAGTAGAAAATGGAGGCATTTCATGGTCCTTCATTCCAGTGGATTCTCCACACTTCGGTGGCCTCCGGAAAGCTAGCTTGAAATAGATGTAACATCATTTGATTCGCGTAGCAGGAAATGCATTACTTATCTTTGAACAGTGCTACACACTGCTAGTACAAATCGAAGCAATCCATGCAAACCCCTATCTTCTAATCCGTCAGACCTTAATCCCCTCACTCCTTCTTACTTCATCATCAGCCTACCCATGGTCTCCATCGCAGACACTAATCTACTAGCAGTTCCTGACAACCGGTTGAAATACTACGAGCGAATTTAACAGCTCCATCAGCATTTCTGAAAGCGTTGGTCCTCGGAGTATGTGTGCGAGCTCCAAGTACATATCAAGTGGGGTACAAACCAAGAGGCACTCTAAGGAAGGACGACCTGGTCGTAATCAAGGATAAGGACCTCCCTCCATTCAAATAGGCAGATAGTTTTTCAATGAAAGAAGGTGGTTCTTTCAAGTCGGGGGCTATGTCGAATATTGGCAACGCCGAAGGAGCGGGAGCTAAGTACCCAGTGCCGACCCTTGCACCGGTACCTGTTGAAGGGTCGCTTTCATCTTATTATTAGCAATAGACACTTCTTACAGTAAGCATCTGTCGTATTTATATTTTGTTAGTTTTCGCAATAAAGCGTTAGTAGTGAATGTGGTGCCATTTTATTCGAATACAGTCCACTTCTGAACCACATATAACATGGCCATCACATTTTCCAGTCTACAGTGGGCAGAACAGAATAAAAGTTCGGTGAATTTAGAACTGTCGGAGATCTTCACAAAGCTAGGAGATCAAAACTGAACGACGACAAGAAATTTGATGTTTTATTATCTTTTGAGGAAAACCCACAGACACCTACAAGAGAAGTCGCTGGTGATAATGATGTATATAAAACTTCTGTATAGAGAATTTCGAAAACACATAAAATTCAATTACATCAAGAACTGAATGAGGATGTTCCCGATCGTAGGTTCGAATTTTGTGAAATAATGATGGATAGATGTCAACGGGATCCGATGTTTTCCAAAAATATTCTTTTTTTCGATGAGGCAAAGTTTACCTTACATGGAAAGGTGAACAAGCAAAATTGTTGGTATTGATGCATGCACTGGATGAGGGAGGTAACACTCAATATCCTATTGAAGTGGAAGTTTGGGCTGGCATGCTGAATAACACAATAATTGGACCATATTTTTTTGAGGTGACAGTAACTGTGGCCAGTTAATTGGATTTTTCACAGAATGTTTCAATACCTGATTCACGACATTGTTTTCCTGATCGTGTCAACACCGCAGATAATAATAAAAACATGTTTTTAACAGAATGGAGCTACATCACATTATGCAGCAGCAGTATGAGATTAGCTGAATCAAGTTAGACGTGGCGAAATTATATGGCTAGCCCGTTCTTGCTATCTGAATCCACTTGATTTTTTCTGTGGGGCTAATTGGAATAAAAAGTTTACCAGAAAAAACCAACTAATATCGATGACTCAAAACACCGCATCAGGCAAGATTTAAATCAAATCACCGCAGATATGTTGCAAAATGTTGCCAAAGAATTTCAACACCGTCTATTTTCTGTCAGGAAATGAACGGTTCCCATTTTGAGCATATACTTCAGATTGTTATTACTTCAAATATCGAACGCTAAACTTTATTTCATTCTATGATATCATTAATGAACTGCGCCAATTGAACAATTGAATTTTTTTGCTACCAACGTTCAGTTATAAAAAACTATCATATTGCTGACATGAAATTGAAAAACCTTTCAACCGAGGTAACATACTCTACCCCTTTCCATTTAAAACTTTCATAGGGGTAGCTATAACCACTAAGGGGGGATGGGTTAGTTGAAGGATTTTATAGGAAAAGTGTATTTTCAAATATCAAAATCCACCTGTTTCAGGATTTTTCATCTGCATTCATAATTACGTAGAAAATGAATCTCTCCGTTATTTTAGGATCGCACTGTATATCAAACTCCTTTATCGTACCTTGTTCTCTTTTCTTCGAAGGGTTGTTGGCGGCGCCTGGGGCTGCTGACCATACCAATATGGCGCCCAGAATGGCCATCCAAAGCATACTTGACCCTGCAACAATGATAAATCTATTAGAATACGGAATAACTATTTCTCAGTGGGAATAAATAAATATCGAAAATGGTTCAAAATTCGGAAAGGGGTCTTTGTGGCTCATTGATTGGATAGTGCTACCAAAACTTCTACTTCCACTCTGAAAGATGATAGTGTTCCATATGACTGAAATGTTATATCGTAACTCTTCCATGTATTAGAATTTTATTGTTTTTATGATAGTAGTTGTTTTGTACATATTTTTCTTTCATTTAATTCAATGTTCATGTGAGAGTAGTTGTTTCGGGAGGCCTTTTCCTCCCAGTTTCCCAGTAGCTTTCGGATGTGATGATATTTTTTGCTGAAGTACAATAAGATTCCAAATGTAATTTTTTCAAAAGTCAAAATGGACGGAAAATCTGAAAAATCACAAAAAGGTCAGAAGCTTTCAAAAAATGATAAAGTGTTAATGGATGAAGCTGTTCAATTAGTCCTCTATGGTGCTACTTCTATAAGAGAAGCGGCAGTTTCAAAAATGTCCCTTTTCAAACATCAGCACGATATGTTGAAAAACAAAAAAAATTACCAGAAAAAATTAGGATGTTTCCAATTTATGAAGTGGGAAAAATCTTTAACACAGATCAGGAAAACTGCCTTGCCGATTATATTACCAAATGTGCTCAAACGTTTTATGGTCTTCCACTTCTTGAATGTCGACAAGTGGCTTAGGAAATGTCCATAGAAAACAACATTCGTATGCCGCAAAATTGCGAAGTTCAGACATTGGCAGGGAAAAAATAGTTGCGGGAATTAATGCGGCGTCATCCAACTCTTTCTTCACGAATACCTGAGAGATGATCTCTTTCCGAGCATCTTCTTTCAAGAAGCATAATGTGTCATTGTTTTTTGATAAGTTGGCAGATGTTTACTCCAGGAATCTCCATTTTAAGGACGAAATACGAGTATTCAATTTGGATGACACAGTTCAAAATATACAAGACAAGGTTGTTGCATTGAAATGGTCACGTCAAGTCAGTAAGGTGACTAGTGCAGAGAGAGGAACCTTGTTGACTTCGTGTTGCATTATTATTGTAGCTGGCACTTGGTAGGACTGACTTCCAAATCCAGTTGGATGAAAAATAAGTTGTTCGTAGATTTACTAAAACACTTTATCAAGCATAGTAATAGTTCCAAAGAAAATCCGTCCATGATTCTGTACGATAATCACTAGAGTCATATTTTTCTGGCTGCTATAAACTTCACAAAAGAAAATGGTATAACAGTGATCACATTCCCCACAAACTCCAGCCTCTCGATATTGGGGTTTTAAAAGCATTTCAAGCCTATTATTCCAGTTGGATGATGCACCACCCAGGGTAGACGATGTCCGTTTACGAAGTAGCTCACTGCGTTGGCCAAGCGCACAAAAAGTGCATGGTTGCAGAAACTATCACTAATGCATTGAAAACTACTGGAATAGCTTCCTATAATCGGGACATATTCATTGATGCAGACTTCATGAGTAGTTTTGTTACAGATCAGCCATTGAAAGCAGAAGCAACTAATGCCAGCCCACTACCGTCCACAAGTTCCAACGATCTGAATGACTTGAATGGATCCTCTACTCAGGATAATCATTCGCTGCAGAATTTAGATCAACCAACTAATGGTGTTCAAAAAATTGATTCAACATTTAAATCCCCTGAACAAGAAGAGTAAATGCATGATAGCGACAAACACCCCAGAGAGGTAAGAAATAGAGAAAAGAGTGAAAGAGAGAAAAGAATCTGTAAAGAAAAATAAAACTGTTGAAAGGAAGGTAGCACTAGAGAAATCCTCTTCATTAGAGTCAGAAGTGTCTTTGGTGATTAAAGATAGTGACAATAACAAAGAATTTGAAGAAAATCTCCCAAATAAAGCAATTCTTCAATTTGGAAAATTGTCAAAATCTTCGAATACAAATGAATATCTTCTCGTCGAATTTACCACCAAGGGTGCTGAGGTTTATTACATTGCACAAGTTTTGGAAAAAAAAACTCACTGGGTGAAGTTCGTAAAAGTTTTTTGCGCAGAAGCGTAAAAATGGTGGGGAAATTTATATTTCCGGATGAGCCAGACGTGCAATATGTAGATAAGAAAGATATCAAAATAGTTTTACCCGAAGCCATAATTTGTGGCAAGTCAAAGAGGCAACTGTCATTCTTATCCTTCGACATGAACTTTGACGGATTAGATTTACGTTAATTTACCCAAGTTCAAATATGTGTCAACATCAAAATAAATGTTTTTGCTATAAAAATTGCTTCATTTACTATTTTTGTGTATCCAAAACTCATGAATCTGTAAATATTGAATGTGTCTCAGTGTTGGTCGCCAGTGGCCAACACTGAGACAAATACTTCAGTTTTGAATGCTGTTTTCATATTTCATTTGCATTAAACGTTAGCGGAAGGTTGTAGGCGACTATTTAGCATATCAGTTGATCACTTTCACTACATACCAATATTATAGCAACTGAAACATTTTTTGTGTCTCACTGATGGGCAGTCTCCCCTACATTTCCACACCACCTCTGATGTAGTATCCCCGGTGCTTTTTCCAAAGTGGTTTTTCCCGGTAGAAATACTCTACAATATATATTATCCCCAAAGAAATTCAATTGCACATTTTAATGATATAATAATAATTGTAGCAATCAAACTCTATATCATCACTTGTATTTTTTTTCACTCTCTTTCTCATACCTCTATTCTTCTTCGATTTGTGTAGATTGTTTTATTGGAAAAGATAAACAGTCACATGCTCATCTATTCCATAGTATCTGATTCAGCATCCGTGCAAGAGTGACCTTGACAATGAGTGCATACTGGCAAACGAAAGAACTCAACTTTCCTGCACCCACAACTGTTAGTGCATTCTTTCTCTAAATTGTTGAAAAGTGTATTCAACTCTTTTTCTGGAGTAGGTGGAAGTGAGATCCAGATAGACTCAATTTCCAGCCGCAGTCTTCAGGATTCAGCTTATTACCCAGCCTTGATTCATAGTACAAACAAAACAACTGTTACTAAGTAGAGACGCTGGAGGGTTATTGTTGTTTATATTTTTCACAAAATTCGAATATCTATACTAGTCTATCGATTCTATTCGTTTTTGGGAGCTTCTTTAGTTGAAAAACTTTCATTTTCATTGTAAATGTGATTTTATAAAAATCTAAACTCTGTGATTAACTATGTGTGATATAAATTTTACTGTTAGTGTGTTTCAACCTTTTTTTGATGAGAATTTTATTGCAATGTACTACTTTATTCACAATTTCAATATATGTAAGCCATGCCGAAAATGGATATAAATATTGAATGATTGAACTTCGTTGATGGTGATGACGTTATCAATCAAATTATAACATTTTTAAAGTAATTTGAACTCCGAAGTTTTTCCCCTTCTGAGAATTGCTGATGCTGTATCGCAGCCACTCATCTCATACAGAAATGAAATGTGATCTCAGCATTTAAGATGTGCATTTGAACCTTGTGAAAAATATATTTTCGTTTGAGTTTGAGCTTTCACAGGTTTCAAATAGTAAATGATGTTATCACTTGCAGTTCGTGCAGAGATAGTATTATTGATGAATCCACAATGTCTCCGACAATGATAATTATATTGGTCCTACAGAATTGTTCCATTGCAGTTTCAATATTGAGGACATCAGCATTAGTATTAGCGTGTTTCGGAAAAAATAAAAAGCTGCGAGTTTCTTACAAAACATTGAAATCAAGCATCAACTTGGGGACTGTGCTTCCTGAGGAAACCATTTTTATGGAGAATTTAATGATCTACAATCTGTCCTGAATCATTTTTTCGGTAGCTTTCAAAAATAAAAATAAACAGAAATTCATGGCCATTGACCTCGAATAAAAAACAACACTCAACTGAATATTCCATTCTGTGTTTTTTATCCTCATGAGAATTATTTTCACAACGTTTCGGCAAAGTTTCATTTGCCATATTCTGTGGATGTCTGAAGTTCTACAACTAGACTAATTCATTCGAACGCTGTGTCACCTGTGCAACGTCTTTCATTTGGGAAATTTGTCGCCAGTAACTTCCAATATATGAAAAGCAGAAACAATAATTTCATTTGGTCGACAACCGATAGACTGGTGTCGGAGTACTTGCTCCTCGTCAGTACCGGGCAGATGGAGTGAACCGTCTGAGTATCCCGAACAGAAAAAATTAATTTCAACTAGTTACAAATTCTATCTGCAGTTGATTGAGTAGGATGCCCATTGCGCCATCTGCAGACAAAGTCCGGAAACAACTCCATAAACACATACTCGGGTGTGAGAGTCACAATACTAATGATATTCCGGAGAGGGGCGCAACATGCCCAAGTTCAGGTGAAAAACATCTTACCTCTCAGAGTGAATTAATACCATATGCTCAAAAATAATTCAATCATTTCTCGAATAATGATAAATAAGTTCATGAAAAACATGCCGATTGGAGAAGCTAAGAAGAGTAGTATTTCAGAATGACTATTAATCTCTTGAAAACCTTTTACAAGAATGAGAGAATTAGAAAAATGATGATTTTCATAAGCGAAACTTTTTCACGTATTGTAACTTTTCATAATTGAAAAAGTCAATTTGAGAAACTATCCCTGCCTAATTAAAATGGTTACTTGTGTTTCACAAACTACTGACAATAGAACATATAAATATTTTACAGATTTTCATTATAACGTCACAGATGGTGTATGTGAACAAATAATAATCCTTTTGGTGAGAATTATAGCCAGTTTTATTGTAAATTGGGGTTTCAATCGTTGGTTGTTGCAATATTTCATTATATTTCTTAAAGAGAATACCACAAAAATGAAACTTGCCACTCTCAAAGTGAAGTAAACGTTTGAAGTAATAGTTCACAAAACTTTGCATTAGGTACTCATGTTACGAGTAAAAATATATTTTTGAAAGCCAGATTTTCTTTTCGGAGGTGAAAATTATAAAAAATAAATTGATATACCTCTAAAGAATCACTGAACAGAAGTTTTTTCAGTTATTTAAGATATTTTCTTCTATAAATCGTGTACTTGTCGGAAGATAACTGGTAATTAGGATTTTATAATTTTGCATATTCACACCAGTAAACTGAGAGATATATAGAAACTTTTATAACACAAACATCATATATAATTTCTGTATCACTTGTGCTCCAATAAACTCTCCAAATATTCTGTAACAATATACGGAGAGTCAGCTACAGCTTGTTCCTCTAATTACAACCCCAATTAAAGTTCACCTTGTTCAGAAAGATACTTATGTGAATTTTACCAGTGGTGTTTAGAACTCCTGGTAGTTTGCGGGAATGAGGGTTATTGAGATAGGAAAGCAAGCAGAAGCGTATCGTGCTTATTGTTCTGGAAAATGAGAAATATACGAATAATCCAAAATTTCATTATGTAAGAGTTACAGTAAAGCGCCGGCTTCTATATGAGCGTGAAATTTTTCATTACATTCGGATATTTTGAGCACGAAATAATTCGTCTCATTTTCAATTTTCAGAATGGACTGTCCTAATATAATACAGTGTTAATCAAACAATTCGATAATTAATACATTCGGCCTGTTGAAAAAAATGTTGATTTCTTCTCAACACAAACTTTTTATCAGGCTAGGTCATATATCAGTGGCCAATACCGACTTTTTTATTTCAAATGCAATACTTCCGAAGGAAGCGAAAGAATTGCATATCAAATAAAATGAAAAAATGGCTTGCTATATTTGGATTCCGTTGGAAAAGTACTTAAGATATATATGGTATTGTATGGGTACATAGCGAGAGGTTCAGAATTCATCCAGAACATAACTTCAAAAACTTCTTCTTTCAAAACTCATTTGAAGGGTTGGTATTGTTAAGATGTGTGAAAAATGCTTTCATCGTATGATAATTTGTCCACAATATTTCTTTTTATAAGGTACTTACTGAATTGAAACAAGAATAAATTATGCTTGACTGTTTCAATTGAAATACTTAGTTTTTTATCCAAATGTGATTTCTTTTTGGAAAGCCTATCTGATATACAAATGGGTGAATAGTTATATCAAAATAGTTTCAAAAAATATAATATTTTCAACATTGATCTACTCCAGCATAAACTTCGGAAACAAGATATCTGAGTTGAATATATTCGAGACAGATCAATAGATTTTCATCAACCCTTTCGGTAACATAAAAAGAAGAAATTTTTGTGATAGCTGTTTTTCAAAAAAATTTATCTTGATGATGCAAATTGTTATTGAACACGATATATTGAAAATGCTCATAAGGACATAATCTACAATAGAGTTAACATCGCCAACTAGATTCTGTTGGGAATAATGGTATCGAAAACTTTCGGGCTCACGTTTCCTGTAAAATAATAACGTGGAATCTACAGAATCTCAAAAAAAATAATTAATGAGACAATGAATCCCCTCGTATTTCGGTTGAATTATTTTTCCATAATTGGAAAATATAACTTTCTCTTGAGAAAAATGATTCTGTCAATGAATTGTGTCTGTTTCATTGTCTCACTCAAACCAGCAGGTATATACTTATGCAACTCCATATTATTGTTATAATTGTTATCAAATTTTGATTCATCCATATCAGATTCTTTCTCAATTATAAAACTATATTTTTGAAGAATCATCGTAATGAAACAAATTGTCTAATTGATTTCCCATTGAAAATGGGAATAACCCATTACCAATTAATTGATTGATTTTTTTATTCTACCGAAATCTGAATATGGAAAGCCATATATGTCGGTCCATTTGAAAAGACCTGACTTTGATATACCACGCCCCTACTAGAAACCCACATATTGGAATATATTCCAGGAGAGTCCAATGCTTCAATATATTTCCGGAATGATTGAACATAGTTATAGAACATTATAAATGAAATTTATTTATGGAAAAATGTATGCTTTTACCTTATATGTCCTGAAATAAAGTTTTTCATTTGAAAAATTATTTTTCGAAAATACTAGACAACAGGGACCAGCGTGTTTTTGAACACGTGGTTACCTTCCAGAATTGATGCTAGCTTTCAGAATATCGCTGGATCTCTAGCTTTAATTTCCACCCAGCAGTCTCTTCAGAAAAATTACGGAAAATATTTTGAAATTGTTTTGAAATTCTATTGCTAACAGCTTGTTTTTCCACTAGCAGTTTTTAGCAATATATGCGAAACTTGTACACGCCTTTAACAATAAATGGAAAAGTATTTTTGGTACATTAGTTTTCTTCTTATGAAATTAGAGAGCGCTGGGGGACATTTTCAGTTAAAAAATACATCAATATTATTTCTACATATATATACCTACACTAGAATCATAAATCTTTCTAACTCAAAACAGAGATATTAAACAAACAGTAGTATAATTCCAGGAGTAAATTTATACTGTGATATTACTCTTGCTACATTTACTTGCGATGAATATTATTATATGAACATTAAAAAATATTAAACATGAATAATTCATTATAGTACCAAAAAGAAACCAAGTCATGAATTGTTGAATCTATCTGTTTATATGTCAATGTGAGTAAATGAAATTCTATATCTGCAAATTCAGTATTTTCGCTACCATCATCTGGAATCACATATATTTTCATGACTGGACAGGATTATACTTGCATATTTACCCAAAATTCCTCCCTTTTTGGTTTACTCGATTCTGATGTTACTTCCAATACTTTTTTCTTTGAAATCTTTCGAATATGATATACTAAGTATTTTATCAACTTGATCATCGTCTCGATTCTTATCTCCTCTGTAGCTTCAAAAAAATATCCTTTTCTCTGTGATGTTACTGAAACCACACATGAAGTCGATGTCCGTAAATTTTCGATATTTTTTTCCTTGGGTAGCTGGGTATTTGGGTAAACTCTACTGAACTCTCCAATAAATCCATAAACAGACTTAATCATTGTCAGAAAGTGATTGGAAAGCATTTCAAAAATTTATTGGGATAGACTGAAGTGGGTTTTGAATCAATTTTTCATCAAAATTATATTCATCGTTTGTTTGCAAATTCTTAAAACGGATATGAAACTACTAATTTCTTAAAAATCCCTGATCTGAGTTGTAAAAATAAAAAAATATTGTACGAGTTATCACATGGCCCCCCTTTTAATCTAAAATAAATTAGCATCTTCTCGGTTATGAAAGATTTCCCATAATTTTTTTCATCAAAAAGTACCTTCACACATAAACTTTATCCGACCTCAATATCCTGTGATATTTTGTCCTGTCAAAAATGAGTATGTCACAAGTTCAGTAGATGTGATTCCTAGGGGAATAATCAGTTTGTAGTGATATTCAAATTATAGAATTGAATAGTATAATATAGTATAATTTTGTTAGTGCGCCACTTAGATGCAGAAAAGGTATTTTTTATGGTAGAGTGTATATTCGTGTACATATAAATACTACTCAGTGGGCACACATACGTTGACTCAATGTTTTTCAACGTTGATTGGGTGAAAATTACATTGTCAGTTGACTTTTCAACGTTGTCATTCCAGTTATAATTTATAACGTTAATTTATTACGTTTGAATAACATATATTCAACGTTATTTTACAATTATTAGTTATAAAATGGAGTTATAATACGTTATTTTACGAAACTATTATAACATTTATGATGAATGTTATTTCAACGTTGTGTGATAACGATTCCGCAACTTTTTGTTTATTTGAATCGTTCAAAATACGTCTCCAGTAAACAACATAAACACTTTGATTATTTACGTACATTCAACGTACTTTTCTTACTTCCAGTAGGATAGTTCATCTTAAAATTCGTTATTAAGAGATGTGATGCTGACGTGAGTTCTGAACGTTTTTTTCTAACTTCACTATCGACCATTCTTTAACTAATAATGTGTATAGTATTCGTATAATAAACGCTTTCGATATAAAGAAAATCAACGTTCCCTTTCAACGTTGTCATTCTATTTACCATTTGTAACATAAATGTAACACGTTGAAATAACATATAATCAAAGCAATGTTACAATTGGGTATAGGACTCAGTTTTGTCCAAAAATTATTGTAACGTTTATGATAAAGGTTATTTTAATGTTGTCCAATAACGATTCCACAACTTCTAGTTCATTTAAACGTTTGAAATACGTATTCAGTCAACAATATAAATACGTTGATACTTTACGTATGTTCAACGTACTTTTCTTACTTTCAATGGGATAGTTCATCTCAAATCACGTTATTATGAAATGTGATGCTAATGTGTGTTCTGAACGTTTTTTTAACTCCACCAATAATATGTATGGTAATCGTATAATAAAAGTTTTCGAAATAAAGAAAATAAACGTTCACTTTCAACGTTGTCATTTCTTTTACAATTTGTAACGTGAATTCAACACGTTGCAATAACATATAAATGATGTGATGTTACAATTATTATATCATATATTTCAAATCTCTCAAGACCGAACCTCTCATATTTACAGCATACCCATGCACAAGGTTTCACCTTTCATGAGTTTTCTATTTTATTTGCTATTATTGTTACTTACTCTGTTTCACATCTGAATACTATGTTATGTAGAGTAAGTGAATTATTGATATTATTCAAGTAATTAGCTTCGGAATCATTCAATACAAAATTTGGGACGAGCGTTTACCTCTTGACAACACTTACATCTCGCCGACGCACACTCAGGCTCTTTCAGTATATATACGCCTTACTAGCTCGATCCTTTGGAAATCTCTCAAGCACGATTTTCCGATGGTAAGTTAGTAACTCTCGTAATCAAGTTTAAAAGTGTATGGTGGTATGAAGTACGTACTATTATAAAATATCTTTCAGATTGAGCCCAAATTATATTATAATACGTTGAAAGACTGACTACCAAGGATATACATTAGGTTGAAATGAACACTATTAATTAATTAATACGTACATGAGTGAACATATCAACTTGTACGGAAGTAAAATACGTACACGTTGCTCAAGCTCAAGAAATATAAATCACGTTGAAAAACAACGTATATCGACAGTGGTGGGAATAAATATTATTTTTATACGTTATTGACTGAACATGAATTATGTATGGTAGAATAATATACGAATACGTAATAAATTAACATTAAGATTGCGCCCATAACAATACGTTGAACGACAACTTTTATCAAGAACATAATTCTAGATTCAAGGAAACGTTATTTCCCGCGACATTTTTACTGATTGTCAACTTTCGGTTATGTAACATCTTTTCAACGTATATTCAACGTGCGTGTACCCATTGGGTAAAGTGCAGTGCCTAAAGAGAATGGTCAACTCATTGGAGCAAACTGGAAGGGATGGAATAAATTTTACACTGCCCTCTTTCGGTTTTCCTCAAGCGTTTTCTTGGCATATAAAAACAAAAAAAATGTTTACTCGTATCACAACCATACCTAACACACTCCTTCGCTAAAAAAACCATCGCCATTAGAATATAAAATAATCTACTCACAAAATAATCACTGCTATTTAATTACTGATGTTCAACTTATAACTTCGAGAAACATCCATTACTCTATCTGTACACATATAAGAACGATTATTGAAAGAAATTGGATAAAAATACTTACTCTTGGGATAGCAAGAAACATATAAGGAATCTGCTAAGGTTAATACCGAGCGATGGCTGAGGCAATACTGTGAAACACGTTGACTCTCCCGCTCCTCTCTCCCCTTACACCCTCCCTGGTATTCCTTATAGTTTCGCTTTAATGACGACTGTTACAACAGTAGCCAATCTACTCTACCCGTATAGTATTGTTATATAACTGATTTAAAGATTCATAGTTACATTTTATATATTTCCAGAGAGCTACCTGCAAACTTGATAGCAGAGAAAGTGGCCAAAAATCCTAGATCCCATCTCGAGTCCCAAGTACTGCCAAAATGTTTTGGAGGCCAATAAAAAATCGTAGGATGTTTTAAATATAGGAAAATTCAAAACATTTCTTTCATTCCACGTATTATATTTGACTTGAAAAATTGCAATTAGTATTAGACAGATCGATTTCAGTGAGTTCTACTGGACCAAAGATATCTAAAAATGGATTTTTAATTTTTTTGTAGTTCAAACTACATTTTAACCGTTATAACGTTCAGTTGTTTTTCACGTATTTAATAGAAAAAGATTGAAAAATAACACTCATCCGTTCATTATTTTCACAATAATATCAATTTATATCGAAAATATTTTCATGGAGAAGTAATGTAAGTAGAGACGATATTTTCCCTCAAGACACCATCTATAAGATAAAAGATCTACATTGACCTCCGAACGATATCTAGTTGAAACCAGAGCACAAAAGCAACGCCTGCATGATGCAACAACAGACAATGCTGTCTCGTTTCGCCACAGGTTTCATCAGTGATGCTGAGTTAAACAATCAATGCGTTGTTTTAACCTCTAGTTTCAACAAGAGGTAATGTCTTGAAAATGGTGGAATAGAGAAATTAGGATTGCACAACTTTCATTCCGCCTATTGAAAGACAATGCATTTCTCCATGTTCTGTTCGACAACCCTCATGAAAAATAAATCAATCGGTGGAGCTAGTCTTTTTCAAAGAAGAAATATTTGGGACAGCAGTTTCAACAACTTGGTATCGAATTCAAATACATCTGTCGAAAAGTTCAAAAGACGTTTTGAAACTTAATCCTGGTACACAATTAATCAATCGCGCGTCTAAGATTTTCAACTCAACCTACGACACTGGAAGCGTTCACCTAATATCCCTCCTAACTAGGTTCACGTATATAAAGTTTACGGGAATAAAAGTAAATTTTGTATCAGCAAACTTAAAGTTGAACCTCTTCTACCGTCTATTTGCATTAAGGTTGCTGCAAAACTTTGAATCCAAACAAACTTTACATGAATACTTTTTTTTCGGTTCTATGAGGCGGTTGTTGATAAATTATACCATAATTAATGAATACTGAGAACTTTGGGAAAGCGAAAATGAATTAGGTGATCTTTCAGAGTAATGGAATTTTAGAATAGGAGGAGGCTGCCAAGAATTATGAAATAAATCAAAATTGACAGTTATTTGAAGAAATATTTCTCTAAAATATATGGGTGTATAACAGAATGTTTTGTTGTTTATACAACGTCATTGAATTCAGCTTGAACAATAAAGTTGATATTTCAACATATTTGAAATATTTTTAAAATACGATCGTAAAGGTCTCTAGGCAGGTTGATTTATCTGTCCAGGATTTGCGACTGTGTGAATCTGGGCCAGAACCTGAAGATGTTTTTGATCCATCTGTGAACCAACAGCTTTCTACTCTTACTTTAAGGTCTTGAGCCCTTACTATCTTTAAATTCAAATAACACAAAGTGTCTGTGAGATATCATCCAAATTTTTTATTCGTTTGGAATATCTATTGATTCCTTTTTGTGTAGAATGTTCATGACTCTAGCGCATAAATCTGGCAGACCCTGACCGATAAAATGGATTATATGTTGCCTTTGACGACCACTGTGGTTTGTAGCTTATTCGGGGAGTACCCGCTTATGGAAATAGTGACGGAGCAGCGTGACTTATATATTGTCGTGAAACAAAACTAATTTTTGATTCCACGAGCTCCAGTGCAAGCTCCGCCCAGTCAGAGCGAGCAACCGGAAATTGTGGAAAAAGTTGCATTTCCATGATATTTCAGCTTAGTTTGCAAAAACTAAGATGTGGAATATCGTTTCCTAAGTATTAGAAAAATCTTTTGCAAGATTTATAGTATTCGGTTGTTCCAAACAGGGAAAAAGTTGATGTCATGGAAAATAGCTTTTTCAGTCATCTAGATAGAGAAATCAAGCTTTCTTTTTAGAATCATCGATAGATCTCATTAGCAGCTATCGTTCGACTTTTCGATCGCGTTTCCAGCGTGAGAGGATCAAATTTTATTCAGAGTTTGGTGTTAAAAATTATTATAATTTTCAAACACATTTTTCAGTAAGAAGGATTGAAGAAATCAAAAAGTTTCATGAGACTTTTTGACTCAGGGAGACAAGTTTTACTCGAAAACGGGGAAAACGAAAATTATGATTTTCGAAATTTCCGAAGATTCCCGAACGTGCCCGAATTTGTTTACCAAAAGCTGCACACCAGGGGAACCACAGCATACGATTTAGCGACAGAGAACTGGCTAAGAAAAATCTTAGGCCGTTCGGGGAATTACCTAGCATTTGGAGCTGGTGATCCCTGATTGGGCGGAGAGAATATGCCTCTTCCGCATGAATATAGAAGCGTTCAAGCAGTGTTAGTTAGTCGACTGAGAGCTTGAATGAGTAGTATACGCTTCCAGATTATGAAAAAAAATCAGAAGAAAATTTTTGTTGATTGAAATTTTTGGAAGGATTTTTATTGGAACAAGCTGCGGTTGCGGTTTAACGTTGGAATTTATTGAAAATCAGTGGATTGCAGTATCTCTAGTCCTTTTTAGGGCTGGATAGATAACTATAAGGAGCGGTGGAGTGATTGGATGTTTTGCGAAAAGTGCTTAACCATACCTTGGATTGTTCAGGTTCCTGCTGGTACTCCGCCAAAGGAAAGCAGCCCAAATCCTGCCAAAAAAAAGCAGGTCCTCACTAAAGTTGGTCTGTCTTGCGTATATCTCAGGCCCAACCTTGCGGTGTTAACTGGATGAGATATATTGTAGGGTTAAATTCGAGGAGGTCAAGACATCATTAGATCAGTCCTTCGGGCTATCGACTCAACTCAACCTTTGGGACCCTCTACTGTGCATCGATAACCTGTGTTCCAAATCCTGCGAGCGGCCCTCATCCCAGGGTACAGTTCAACCGTTAGGTTCTCTGTTCCAAAATCACTAGCTCAGTTCACCCTGTAGGCCTTGATTAGGAAAGTAATTTGGCGAAAAAGGGTGAACTTAAAATTTTTAGAAAAAACCGTGAATCCTTCCCTGCCCTAATATGACTCTGCCTATTATCCAGCCAGAGTCATATTAGGGAAATTTTAAAACCGAAATGCAGCCATACGACAGTGCCACATCGCCAGGTCACAAATTTCGACCAAACGGAATCCCTATCAGACAGATTAAGCCGCCTGAGTGCGACTTCTACAATGCAGCAAGGAAAACCCCTGGAATCTGTGTTTACCCGACACAGTATTCCGAGAACTTCAGCAGAGATAGCTAGTCTGAGGCTCTCTTTTGCAAGACGACTAAGTTTCGAAAATGAGGACACCAGTGCCTCACCCCTGGTCGCAGAGCGACAAACCCCTGGCACTTTCGGCTTGCTTGCAAAGCGATTAGACAGCGAAAGCAGGAAATCTCATAGGACAGACTCCTCAAAACGCGCTAATACACCGGAATATCATCCTCTCTTAACTCGTATTAGGGAATCTAGAAGAAACGACGAGTAGACATATTCCACGAAAAAGGAACTGGACGCCGATCCCGAGAAGAAATGGGCTTTAGAACACAGAGCGAACCAACGGTGGGAGTGCTGCCTCCCCAGATGAGAGTTTTGCCCGTGCGTGAGCCGTATTTGGCCCATGGAGGAGGTGTTGCTTACTTATGTGCCACATCCAATATGCGACGTACCCAGGCTATTATCGAATCCAAAATGGAGTTCATGCTACAACAACGACGGACAGTATTTTCGAAACACCCGACAGGACTATCCGAGTGTCGGACAAGACTTTCGAAACAGCGGACAAGACTTTCGAAACGTCGCAACGCCCCCAGGAGGAGATCCTTAGCGGTCTCGGGGGAGCAGCGGACATTCGGCCCATTGGCGCGTGGTCTGTCCCGTTTGAGCATGGAACTGGCGCCCTAGAGGAAGTGCTAGGGGGTGGAGGTAGGTCCGGGGGTCACCCTGAAGTCAGCAGGGATTTGGTGGTGGCTTCATGGCGGGGCCAGTCCTTCCCACCAATTGGAATCCCCAGACAGGAACGAACAGCTAGCCAGCAAACCTAACGCTATACCAGGTCGCGAATGTGTCCCGAAATCCCTGGGACTCAGACCTGGGTGGCCAGTAGGCCGTTACAGCGCGCAGGGCACGGAACCCGCGGGAGCGATGTGCTCCCCCCCGAACCCAACCCTTGCGTAGGACATCATCTCGACTTCATTTATTCATTTCTCTATATATTTTTCACAGTTGATTCTTCTTTCTCATTCAACTCAGCTCGGTTGTCGTCCATTATAATTTGTTTTCATGCGGTGTTTCTTGATATTGAAGTTGATAAGGGGGAACAAAGGCTCCAAGCCACTCCCCACCCATTTATAGTTAGGATGTTATAAACTTCCTTTATTCCACTACATTTAAAATCTTTTTTTCATTTTTCATTATAATTAATAATGTGCCCAATTATTCATTGGCAACGGGATAATTTTCTTTTCTCCATCTCAAAATAACTTTCTTCTCCATGTAAGTAATTTTATATATCATGATATTAACTTATGTTATGTTGTTCTTCTTTTATTGTAGAATTTTTAAAATTGGCCGATGATGAACCTATACAGGTCCGAAAAATGTACTGCTTGATGGTTTTACCGTACAAACACGTGATGAAGATATTAAATTGTGGAGGCGACTTTAAGTTTTTTTGCATCGTAAATCTACCACACTTCACTTCGAGATATAATGGACTTCTAAAACAGGTCTATTTTCTCAGTTTTCAATTTCTATACAAATTGTTGAGGATAGTGAATGTGAAAGAAAGGAAGTTGCAAGCACCTGCCTACATGTTCTCAATGAAGGACATTATGGAAGTTTGAAAATCATCACCGTAAGTTTGTAAAGAGATTGTGGAAGATTATATTATAACCAATAAGTACAAAAAATTTCTATTCACTTTCAAACAAAACTTACAAAAAATTATATAGAAAATGACCATTTACACTTAAATCTACACAAATTTAACATCACAAGTTTCCAGAACTCTTCTAAATGTGTAAACGACTCTTCAATGTGTAAGTTCCACAGTTTCATGTCAGTTGAACTTTCCCATCATTTCTTGAATGACATATCGATTCATCTCTACTTAACAATAATATAGCGTAGTCTAGTCAAGAAGTGCTTTTTAACCGAACTTTTTTCAGCAGTCTCCGAAAATTATGGTTGAGGTGTCATTCGATTTGGAATAGCGTCTAGAAGTATATGAAAACGGACGACTTTCGGAAATGAAAATTGCAAAAGTTATAAACAATTTAGTGAAAAATTGGTTTAGTTTTTTGGAAATATCTCAAAAACTAATTGAAATTTTTAAAATCGAAAAAAAGATTCGAAAAGAGGAAGAAATTTCCTATAAAAAAGTCTCAACTCCCGGAACTGTAGGACCAATATTTATAATTTTCCCTGAGCCCTGAAAATGAGCTCGAAATCGGGTGTTTAGCCGCGCGTAAGCCGTGCCTGTTTGGGCCATTTTTACAAAAAAATTTTTTTTAGCATATGAAATATATAAATTTAAGGAATGAAAAAATTCAGGCATATATTCAAAAGATAAATGAACAATAATCTGTCGGTAAAAAATTTTTATTGCAATTATTCGATTTATTACGCCATTGTTAATTTAACAATTTTTTATCACTCTTTCATCAGTATTGCAAGTGTGATATTTTTTAAACTATAAGTGTGGAATTTTTGAAATATTGAAAAATTATTATTTTCCAATTATTTATTAACAATTTACTGCATTTCCAAATGAAAAAGTTCAATAAATAATTTTTTTTTAAATTATTTTCACTAATGGTTTTTTTCAGAAGCTACCTAAAAATGATTTTTTTTATTTTTATCACTTATTGTTCAGAAATTTGTTATAAAGAAATGCATTGTTTATAACATAATTGATTTTTTTTGATCTTATTCTTTGATAAAAAATATGTTTTTTTAATAAAAAGCGTTTCTTAAAAAAATTTCAAAATGCAAAAAAAAACGCATTTGTTGATTAACAATTTTTTTTACCACTAATTATTAATATTAAGGAACCAGTTTTTTAAAATCATTAGTTAGCTTGTTTTTCAATATTTGGAAAAAAACTTTGATTTTTTTAATTTTTCATTGTTTATTAAATAAACAATTTATAATAAGCAAATGAATTTTTTCATTTTATTTTTCTTCTAGTTGCAATTAACAAATGAAAAACAACCATGTATTTTTTTTTCATTTTTTACCGAATTTTACAATTTTTGCGCTCCATAACTCAATTATTATCATCTACTTTTTATCATTCAAATTGTTATATGGAGATACAATAAAAAATCCCAAGGCTGAATATATTTTTTGATTGATGGAGAAAAATATGTCTTGGGATTTTTTATTGTATCTCCATATAATAATTCGAATGATAAAGAATAGATGATAATAATTGAGTTATGGAGCGGAAAAATTATAAAATTCGGTAAAAAAAGAAATAATTGAAAAAAATACATGGTTGTTTTTCATTCATTACTTGCAACTAGAAAAAAATAAAATGAAAGAATTCATTTGTTCATTTAATAAACAATGAAAAATTTCAAATTTTTTTTTTCAAATAATAAAAAACAAAAGAAATAATGATTTTAAAAAATGGTTCCTTAATATTAATAGTTAGTAATAAAAAATTTGTTAATTAACAAATGCGTTTTTTTGCATTGTAAAAATTTTTTTAAGAAACGTTTTTTTTTTTCAAATCATAATTTTTATCAAAGATCAAGATTCCAAAAAAAAATTGATTATTGTCATAAACAATACATTTGTTCATAACAAATTTTTAAACAATAAGTGATAAAAATGAAAAAAAAAATTTATGTAGCTTCTAAAAAAAACATTAATAATAATTAAAA
>WOGR01000736.1:0-23245 GCA_015342045.1 Leptinotarsa lineolata
ACTTATTGTCGGGACCATACTATTGTTTTTTATAGAGTATTGCATAAAAATAGTTTTGTTGTGGTTAAGTATTAGTCGATTAGAGATACACTAGTTACTGAATTTATTATGAAGTTCGTTAACTTTCTCATCAAATTCACATTCATTTTCACTGTGAAATGCAACAGATACATCATCAGCATGTAGTACCAAGCAATCGGCATTCATATACTCTGGCAAATCATTGATGAACATAAGGAAAATCAATAAACCCAGCATAGATCCTTGTGGTACTCCTAAATTGACATTATGCAAATTCAGATCGTGCCCCATTGAGTTTCACAATAATTTTTCTGTGCCTCAAAAATGACATGAACCACTTCAGTATATTTCCACGAATTCCTAGTGAGAACAGTTTGGTTTCAGTATGATCTAGGTCTAGGCAATCAAAAGCTTTCATGAGATCGAAAAAAAGGGCACATACAAGTTTTTTCTTATCGAGATATTTATAAATGTACTCAACAAATGTACAAATAGCTGTCTCAGTAGATCTCCCAGGATAGAACCTTAATTATTTTATGTTTGTCAAGGTAAGATATCAGTCTATTGTACATAGCTCTATCGATTATTTTGCTTATCATGCTGGGTACAGTTATTTGCCTATAGTTATCCATTGAGAGAGGATCGTCCTTTTTATAAATTGGAGCTACCATAAACCTTTTCATCGGATGCGTTGAAATATCATTATCATTTCTCCAGTCCATAAATCGTTGATATAGTTTTTCGACACTTTCTTAGAGTTTTGAGGTGAACTATTTGTACTGCATTTTCTGCTTTTTCTGATACGTATGGAGGAGTCTATGGTAATTCTTTTATATCTATATCCATGCATCTCATTATGAAACGGATTGTGGACGTTTACGTGTATCATTAACGAGTGTAGAAGAAATCATTGTATATTATAGAGTTATGAGAGTTATGAGAGCAATAGACTAGAAGGCTTTCAGAGGTGAAAATAGTCGAATCATTATCAAGTTATCAACGTATAATTGAAATAGTGACATATTTTTAATGAATATATTATTAGGATGATTTCGATTACGCAAGTTACTTTTGTGTGACATCGAATTAAGAAACTTATCTTGCCGAGCAGAGTGCAGGTAAAGCTTTATCTTTCATGCTGACCATTAAACTTCAATCTACTTGCAAATGGGTTCAAGGGAGTATCCCAAACTAGTTATTCCTTTTTTACCGATACTAATAACGACTTCATCAGCTTTCTAAATATAAAAAACTGATATGGAACCCTACTACTCCTCTATCATCCACGATATCGCTCAACAAACTGAGATGCATTTTTAATAATGATGACCACTTTTCACAGAACAGCAGCCTCATTAGGTTCCTTATATACGCCATTAATTCGAAAACAGGTTGTGTATAAACATCGTAAAAGATAATTTCTGCTCCAAATTATACAGTAAATTCTGCAGAGGAGCATACTCATAAGAGATACTCGAGATGGAAGATTGAAGCGGAAGAAAGGCGAAATTAATTTTCTTTTATTAAGTTGTTACGCTCAGAGGGTTCTGAAGCTGAAAATATTTCACTTTCAGGGCGATGAATGAAATAAATTCGTCATCAATGAATGCAGTTGTGGGAAATATGCTAAAATTTACTGTGGTTGAACAACTGTTGATAGAGCGAAGACAATTGTGAATTATAGAAGCTGCAGTGTTTTTTAGGAGAAAAATATCACGAAATTAGTTAGTTGCTGAAAAATACATTACCACCCACTTTCGGTGGGAGTCATTATAGTAGATATTTGCGATCATGTACGATCTGAAAAAAATATTTTAATGAGTTGTCGTCTCCCTACCAAAGGCAATCGTTAGACATCGTGAGTTATGAATAAACGAGTTCTTGCCTTTCAATGTGGGTTTCCTATCATCTCCGTTGATTTTCATATAAGGCCTATAACTGGAAATCAAAATTTATACACACCTGAACTACTTTAATTTATGAAGTTCAACCGTCCTTGGAAACAATGTTCACATATATGAAGTTCCGTCCCGTAGCATATTTCCACTAAGCAGTTAAGGACTGTTCGACAAATAGAACTCAAATTATCAAGGTAGATTACTCTTCCAGCGACTCACTACTAGTTACCCAGGGGCATACCCCAATGAACTGTATTGGGACCCATTTCATTACCCCTATATATGAACGACATCTTCAAAATTTTTCATTTCAATGGTGAATTAACACAATGGTGAACTGTTACGAGTATTGAAAACATGCTTTCAATACTCGTAACAGTTCAGTTAGGACCATGAATGTTACACGATGCATACTCACGCATTGTCAAAAACTTATAACGTATTTTAGACCTAAACTCTACAACACCCTACCTGAATCATTGAAAGGCATGAGAAACAAACTCAAATCCAAGAGAGAGTTGAGAAAATTTGTTGACATTAATTATGATAAGCTTCAACTAATACTTGAATAAGGAATAACCATTATTAGAGTTGTCTTACAAACAGATCTCTCTCTCTCTCTCTCTCTCTCTCTCTCTCTGGGGCTTCGAATTGCTTCCGCATCCACCGTATTCCCCAGATCCGGACCCCAGCGACTTATTTCTATTCTCAGACCTCAATAAAATGCTCGCTGGAAAGAAATTAGGCGCCAATGAAAAAGTAATCGTCGAAACTGAGGCCTACTTTGAGGCTAAAGACAAATCGTACTCTGAAAATGGTATCGAAAAATTTTATAACCGCTATAATCGTTGTGTCGCTCTCGAAGGCAACTATGTTGAATAAGAAAATAAAATTTTTCAAAAACAAATTGTTTCTATGTTGTGGCAGTCATAAAAGTAAATTAATACATGTGTTTTCATAGTACAGTACGATGGTTTCCACAACACCCATGAGGTAATACCATGAAGCATTACTTTTCATTTCTGTGGATTGTTTGCTAGTAACCCTATTTTCCACAATATTACCAGCAGTGGAATGATAAAACAATTGCTCAATTCAAAACATATCATAATTTGGAAAATTAACAGAGCAGAATCAATACAGAATCTGGTAGAGTGTAATGAAGTGTAAACTGAAAAGTTCACCCTGAAAAGTCACTGCAAGGTATAGAGTAATGGAGAGTCTGATTGGTCAGTAAATTGAACATAACATCTATAAAAAAAACTATATTTCCAGCAATTACTTTGGAAAATTCAATCTTTTTCTTACAACCCTCTACAATTTAAAAAAAAATATCCGGGCTAGTACGCCATGATGAAACCTAAAGTACTAACCGTTTTGCTGCTACGGCGACAGATATCATCAGTAGTATGTGCGTTAAATGAGAGAACGAGAGTTATATTTCGAAGTTTCAGCTACAGATTGTCATCTTGGTCTGAAACAGGCTGGATGGAGCCTAGCTCCCTTACCCTTTCGGCTGATTTTTGTCAGAGGTAAAGAGGGCTGTTTAACTGAGTGGGGGGGGGTTGAGGTTGATGACATGAAAGTCCTCAGACATCCGTGCCGCCCTTCACGGTGAAACTCCTGCCTGGCTGGGGTGAGTTGGATGAAGAAAACTGTTTACCCATTAACGGAGGATATAAGGGCATCACTCGACAGAGTGTCTGGTCCTTCTTTATCGGGAGGGGTCGTCTACAGTATAATCTATAGCTTCCCTAACTAATGGGTTGCACCGTGAGTTATTGCACCTTCGAAAACTCTCTGATTTCTCACCTGAATGGACTGCTGAAAGGAAGACAGCTGCAAATCTCTGCGGATGGCTTCGTTCTGCACAAACCAAGGAGCATTCACTATCATCTTGATTAGCTTGTGTTGCAACTTCTCCAAAATAGAGAGGTTTCATGAAGCCGCTTGTCCGCAGACGCTTAAAGCGTACATAATGACAGGCTTGAACATCGTGTTCAAACTGGACTTTCTGTTAATCAAGGGTTACAGATTTTTGACTTCACTGATTCGAAGTGCGGGGTCCAGGTGAGCCTGCGGTCTATGAGTAAGCCGAGGTACTTTACCCGCGTCTGCCAGTCGATCTCCTTTCCAGAGACCCTCACTTTCATGGTCGGTGACGATATTGTTCTTCCCATTGTTTTTTCCTGGTTCACCCGGATCTTCCAGTCAAAGTATCAGTGCTCGAGGTCGTCCAATGTACGTTGCATATAGACGTTCCCGAGTTCCTGCCCCATGGAAGATGAGGGGAAAGCCATATAGTCAGCGTAGAGAGATACCTTCACACGGTTAGACCTAGGTAGGTCACTGGTGTATAAGGAATATAGCGTGGGAGAAAGCACGGCCCCTGTGCCGAGGATTTCTCTGTTGTCAGACAGAGAACCCTCTACTCTAACCTGAAATTTTCTGTCTTTCAGGAAAGAACCAATCCACCGGATAAAGCCCCGAGGCAGGTCGAACGCGATTAACTTGTGCAGAAGGCCTTCGTGCCATACACGGTCGAAGGCCTTCGAAACGATATGCACTTTCTTGTTGATGTTCACCTCTAATATGGAGTTTTCGACCAGAGTCTCAGCAAGCTATTTGCATCTTGATGATTTTAATCAGGTTTGGAGCCTAGCTCCCTTACCCTTTCAGCTGTCATTGTCAGAAGGACAAGTGGATGTGGACTGGGTTGAGGGTGTTCACGACGGCAAGATGGTCCTTGCGGGCATCTGTGCCGCTCATCGCGCGGTTACCCCTGCCTGGCTGGGTTGAGAAGGATGAAGATACTATTCACCCTTTAACGTAGGATATGAGGGCCTCATTCGACAGAGTGTCTGGGCCTTCTATATCAAGAGGGGTCGTCTACAGCGTAATCTATAGTTTCCCTGAATAACTAGTCTCAGCAAGTTACATGTTTACTCATATTTATACTCTCAGTAGGTGGTGGGGAGAGCGGAGGAGCCGATGGCGGGGGTGATGGTAGATTACCCTTGGGAAATATCTAACGAACTTACTGCAGCTAAACGTAGGAAGAGAAGAATCTCATATCAGGGACTCTCTTTCGAAATACCAAGAGAACCTAAAGAATAATCTTACATCAAGGACTCTTCTCACTTCATCGAGAAAATAAGTTAATTTGGTGCTGCAGTCCAGTGATATTCTCGTTAGTTTCGATGTCATTTTTCTCTTCACCATACTTTCAACTTCAAACTCAAAATTTTGAGTTTGATTCCAAAATTTTGAGTTAACAAGCCTTGGAATTTCCAAATTGAAGTAGTAATTTTTTTTAGAAAAAACACAAGCACTACAGGATAAACCTTAAGGCGCTCTGAGAGCGGTGCTTATACAAAAGTAGTGATTCATATTGGATTTGAATCGCTGGAGAATAAATCCACTTGAAAAAACGTTCTTAGGAAGTTTAATCCACATGAATGCAGTTCTCCAAATGAAAGAGTTTTTATACAGCGAATTTCGAGGTGTACTGAGTTGAACTTCAGAACTATGAGCAGCCACAGTCCGTCGCGTGTTTCTCATATGCACCGCTCTGGGTGGAATGAAATGTGCCAAGTTTCTTGAACACTTCCCATGAAAGTATCTATAGAAGAGAGACAAATCTCCAACCTATCAAGGTTGCAAGTGATGTTCTTGTCTACAATCAGGCGAATGGCTCTGTCCTGGATAGAATCCAGCACCTTCAGGGTATGCTTAGGGGCCGAGCTCTACATATGAGAGCAATACTCCAAAGAAGGTCTAATCTGAGTTCTATAAAGCATAAGAAGTTGCTGAAATGTATAAAAAATTTCTGGTTTGGAACAGTATTCCAAGCTTTTGAAAAGCAATCTTTGCAATTCCAGCGACAAGATTGTGCCAAGACATATTAGTGTCCATTTCAACCCCCAATAATATTATTGAAGCAGAAAGCGGAATTGTCTGTCCTGACATGATTATATCCGATTCGGAGATATTTATCTTTTTGGAGAATACCGATGCTTGTGTCTCCGTGGCATTGAATTGAACCTGGTTACTTCCACCCCAACTCGAAATCTCCTCTAGATCCTCATTGAGATATGCAACCTCCTACTGCTGGTGGAGATGTGCATCCGAAGCCGATGCCCTGGAATCCAGATGGAATGACGAAACAAGTGTGCTGTCGTCAGTAAAGCAATATATTGGATTCTTGTTTTTTTCCAATGAGTCGTTGATTTACAATAAAAGGGGGATTGGAGACAATATGAATCCCTGGGGAACGCCAGCGTTGATGGTTAAAGTAGAGTTATCCATCAACGGCCACTTGCAGTAAACGTTCTTTCAGAAAGCTGGAGAGCCATACACAAAAATGATTGGACAAGCTATAGCATCGAAGTTTGGTCAGCGAACCGTCATGTCACACACGGTCAAAGGCCTTAGAAATATCAAGCGCAGAAGCTCTTGACTCTCCATGTTTTTCGATTGCGTAATTCCAAATATGGTTGACATACGATGGAAGGTAGCCTATTGATCATCGTTTCCGAAGGCCATATCGGGGATCGCTCAAAATATTAAAGCCTTCCAAATATTTAAGCATATGTTGGTTTACGGCTTTCTGCACGATTTTTGATATCACTGATAGCAAGTAAAAACTTTGAGTTTAAAGTCATAATTTCGAGATTAAAGTCGAATATTTGAGTTTTAAAGTCGTAATATTCAAGAAACAAATAATAAAAATATGAGGCACTTCTGCTGTTCTATAGTTTGGAGATATATTATCGAAATCGCCCTGTGATAAATACATTGAACTGTTGGTTACAAGTTTCACACATTCTAAATTTTCCTAAGCTACGCCAATGTGTTTTATAATTTCCTACTATACGTTCATTCACTGATGTAGAAACAGAATTGTATCGATCCCGCAGTGTTGAATGGTTAGGCAACCTGCAACGATGCAGCAGGTAGTATAACTGTAGTCCCGAGATACTGCTGCAGAGAATATTTAAATTTTTATCACATTATTCTTCAAATGCTTCAGGCAATATATCACTACCGGATCATTGAACAAAAAGTTTAACTTGTTTGGAAAAGAAGGAATTCATACTCGTTAGTGTGATTTAAGTAGTCATTATAGTTTACCCAACACTGAATAATCGATGGAGAAGGATTAGAGGAAAATTCCTGATTGAGTCGAAACATGGAAATAAATAAATTAAAGGAACTGAACAAGTCAGTCAAATGGAAAATTAGTTCCTTGTTTTCAGTTATGTATTGTTTACTCTTTTGTATCATTAATTACGAAAAAATATCTAGTTAGGTTAGGTTGATCAAACGTTAGTTGATCAATTCGACCCTTCACCGCAACCCGCAAGGGTTTATTGTGGCTCACACCTATTCAAACTTGAGCAAATAAACCCAGCTTTTTGACGAGGCCGATTAGTTTGTAGGGTGGGTGATCTTTCAGGTCAGATGGCAGAAGTGTGGTTCTACCAAACTCTGAAAACCTGATTCGGTCCACGGCGGGGCAGGCACAAAGTATGTGCTCTGCTGTTTCATCATATTATTTATCGGGGGTAGTAAAACATTAGTTGCATACCATTGCTGATTCTGAAGGGCGGCTTTCGACACACAAAACCTCGCATTTGAAATCGAATTTTTGTAGGTTTATGTATTTGGACACCTCTTTCAATCGAGATCTTCCATATTATACAGGTATAATGAATATTAGGATATCTTGCAGAGACGAATGAGGCAAGAAAATGTCTTCTCTCGTCTTGCCGAACAAAAAATGTTCTCTCGTTGTACTACATGGGCTGAAAATTCTCGAGCCTAACACATAGATGGCGCTAGTCTTATTGCATTCACCGCTTTTTCAGCTTCATGTTGAAATTTCATGATTATTTCGCTCAAAAGTTTGTGAGTTTTTGTATTAAAAGTGACACTACTTTTGTAATTTTAAAAACAATGGATCGAAAACAATTTCGTGTTTTAATTCAACACTGCTTCTTGATGGGAAAAAATACCATTCAAGCGAAGCAATGGCTTGAAAAGTGTACTCCGCTCCATCAGAAACAACAAATAATCGTTGGTTTGCTGACTTCAAACGTGGTCGTAGAGTCACTGATGATGCAGAACGCAGTGGATGTCCAAATGAGGCATTAACACCAGAAAACATAAAAAATCCACAAAATTGTTTTGAATGATCGAAAAGTGAAGTTGCGTGAGTTAGCTGACATTGTTAAAATATCAAAAAAATGTGTTGGCTTTATATTGCATGAGCATTTGACTATGAGAAAGCTCTGTTCAAAGTGGGTGCCACGCGAGCTCACTGTTAACCAAAACCAAAAGCATCTTGATGACTCTGAGCAGTGATAGGCCATGTTAAAAGATAACAAACTGAAATTTTTGCATCGATGTGTGACAATAGATGAAAAAAGGATCCATCACTTCACTGTGGAATCAAAACAATCGTCATCTGAGTAAAGAGCAAGTGGTGAACCTCGTCCATAGCGCTCAAGAACACAACAGTCGGCTGGAAAGGTTATGACCTCGGTATTTTTGGATGTGTGTCGTGTAATAGTCATTGATTATATTGGGAAGGATAATTCCATCAATAGTGAATATTATATAGTGTTATTGTATAGTTTGAAGACCGAAACTGCAAATAAAAGACTGCATATAACAAATAAAAAAAAATGTTTCATCAAGACAACGCACCGTGTCACAAGTCAAACAAAGCAATGGCAAAAATACATGAATTGAACTTAGAATTGCTCCTACATCCAACGTATTCGCCAAATTTGGCTCCCAGCGACTACTAAGTGTTTGCAGACCTCAAAAAAATGCTCACCGGTAATAAATTTCGCTCGAATGAAAAGACCCATACAATCATTCCAGCGGCGCTGAAATGATTGTGTAGGTCTTGATGGAGATTACGTTGATGGATAAAGCCAATTTTGAACAAAATAAAGCGTTTTCTTTCTCAGGTCCGGGACTTTTCAGCTTATGTGTTATCAGATTCATTTGTCAGCAATGATATCAGTTGTTTTAATCGAAAATTATTCTGAATTACTTCATACTGGTATTGGAATGAAAAATACTATGTATTGAAAACTTCTTGAATCTGCTATTTTATTTCATCTTCATTTATTCGATAATCAATATGTATCCATTCAAAGTCTTTATTATTTTGTTATCAATGTGTATAGTGTATAACAATGAGCAATTCGAAAGAACAAGTGACTTCGCTTTTGGAAGATATTGGTAGATTAAAATAATTCCCAGAACCATTTATCTGAAGTTATGAAATACGGTATTACTCAAGAAAATCTCTATTCTTTCAAATTGACATGTATTCATTTACATATATGTATTTACTTCGATTAGCAATATTTCTGGAAAATGACATTCAATAATTAAATGTTACCAAATTGAAGTCTATAATAACCCACTTAAAAACTAGATTGAACTGATTGATAGTTGTGTCATTTTGCCTTTGTCTGTTCTGAAATCTGATGTGATACTTTTTGACGTTTTCATATATTTTTGTGCCTGTTTCAATTTTACCCAAATCAACTCGATGGGATTGAAAACACAAAAATAGGGGGGAAGTCTCAGTATGGTGTGTCCATACTTTTCAACAATACTCTCAATGGCATACACTTTTTCAAATGTTTTTGTCTGTAAGATATTAATTAGTTGGTTTTTGGTATAGTTCTCTTCAAAATACAAATTGTTATCCATTAAAAAACTTTGTACTTCATATTTCCTCAAATTTTTATTCGGTACTTTGATGAGCTGTCGCGAATCATAGCAAGCGTTGTCAAGAACTATTACACTATTCGCATCCAAATTTGGGATCAATGTGTTTTCAAACCATTCCTTGAAAATATAAGCTTCTATGTTCTTATGATAGTCAACATTGCAGTCCTCAAACTTTTTCCACATAATTTCAAAGAATTCGGAAGCCACCATTCTTTACTTCCTTCCCAATGCACAATGATTAGTCGCGTTCCTTTGTTTTCAAGCATCAGTCCACCCTTTCGTAACTGTGTCGTGAGTGTCATAACAAGCTTCGTCCAGATAGAAAATTTGCCGTTGTTCTTGTCTGCATTTAGTTATTTGTTCTAAGTATTTGTTACGCAGTTCCACTATTCGTCTGCTTTCCATAACTGCGTGACATTTATTCATTATTTTAAATCTAAGTTCTAGTTTCTTTATCCAATTCTGAAGAGTTTTGTCACAGCAGCTCACGTTACGGCCGGAAGTATTCAATTTCTTCCTTATGATTTCAATTGTAGGAATCTCATTGCTTTTGTAACAGTCGTTTATCGTTTTATTAGTTGAACATCTAAGCATTGTTAAGCGTTGTATATCAGTATATCATTCTATAAGAAACTCGTGCCCAATCACCACCGGCGATAAATTCCACTCAAGGGCTCAAATATACCTATATGACCCTCAGACACTCACAAGCATTAACTACCACTTGCAAAGCTTTTTGGGATGAACAAGGGTCATTGTCTGAAAAATGTTTTTCTCGGGCAGAATATATCATCTAGGGATGAAGTCAAATATTGAGTGATCTGTTTCTCGGAACTTTCGGAACAGAAATCCATCAAAAATAATAATTGTTGGGGATAAGGTCAAATCTTCGTAGCACAAAAATTCATGGATGACACGAGTGGAGGAATTTTACAGGTTACTAACTTTGAATATGGTTCAAAAATGTTTTCTTCATTACGAGTAAGCTGAATTCGTTGTTGGATCCTTTCTTTTGAGATGAAATATATACAGTAAGGGTAAGGTTGAAACTACCATCTGCTTGAAAGAAGCACTCTTCTAAAGTGATACGAGGAACCTTAAAACATTGATCTATACTGCATCATTGACTGAACCAATCCAAAATAAATTAGCCAAAATACCTCGCGTGATATGTGTCCAATATTTTTCACTGAGTAATACATTGTGCTCAATTTTAAACGCACTGTTGCGATGTAAGAATTCCACGTCAACTTCAGAAATACCTCAAGAAACTTCATAGTTTATAAATCGACTTTCCACCTTAGTGTAAGTAGGGATCGTGATCGTTGAAATTTTAAGGTAAAAACGCATATAATACATTTTTGCAGCATTCAATGAAAGATCGTTGTCACGGCATAAGTTCATGAACTGTGCTATTTGCCTTGATGCTATTTGACAGCAAAGTTTCGTTATAACTGGAGTCAACTAGACTGAACGCCGCCCTTCATTTTCAAAAATTATCAAGGAATATTACCTTTTGAAAATATTTCTATTTTCCTGTTGCTATTTTTTGAAAAAAATAAAGACGTTTATTATTATTATTATTATTATTATTATTATTATTATTATAAACTACTCAAATCATTTAGACATATGGAAAATAAATGCTCCGGTATGGAACTTTGTATGTAGCAAAGTATGAAGGTTAACTACACTAACTAACCGAACTTACCATAACACCTAACTCGAACCAGACCATCAATGAATCAATCAATTCCGTATCAAGTGACTTAAAAATAAAAAACGTGAGTTAATTTCCATTCAAGGTTTGAGATACTCAATTCGTTAGTCTCAAAAGTATTTTCAACACGATTTTTTTCGACCAAATAGCAATAAACAAAACATAATTATTCAAGTTCCAAGGAAGTTTTATTATGAATAATAAATATAGATACAATTAAATCCTGTTATAAATGTATTATACACATTAATTATATTATTATTATTATTATTTATGAACATTAATATGAAAAGTACAATTAGAACAACTGCTGATATTAATACCTCGCGATGTTGAAAAGCCTTGTATATGATATATTTGAACTAGCTGAGTTGACAAGTTCATGGGCATTAACATTCAATTCTTGAAGTGAAGAGGACAATGCTGTAAAGCTGGAGCTAGCTGTTGTGATTGTTCTTTCAGCATTAGCCTTTTTATAAGAAATATATTGATTGATGTAACCCTCAACTACTGTTGTAGACTTCCATCCTCCGTGCTACTTAATATCCGTTATATTTGCTTCTGATTCTGCTAGCAAAGAAGCAGAAGACTATCTGAAACAGTGACCTGTATATTCCATTAGTTCCGGGAGGTTCAGAAACTCAGCAATGCTAAAGGGCATTTTCTCAAACGTGTTTATACCTTGGCACTGCATTTATTATTTGAGTATTTCAGAATAAATGTTAATGATTGGTGAGAGAAAGGCGTAATGCAACGTATTTATTAAAAAAGGTAATGTTTTTTTTCCAACAATGCAAAAAGAAAGGCCTATTTTCATTTTTGTATTTGGAATTTGAACAATCAATGATCTATCCATTAGTTTATTGTCTTCTATTAATAAATGACACAGCTCTTCACGTCGGCATGCTCCATATATTCCGAAAATAGTGGTAACTTTTATCATCAAATATTTTTTATCTGTCACCTCATTTATAAACCTCTGGACTTGTCAAAACGTAAGAATTTTTGATTTTTTGGGCCTATAACTTTCATTTTCCCGCTTTAGGAAAAATGAAAGTTATAGGCCCAAAAATAGTTGCTTGTATCAACACCATTTTCAACGAGCACACTCGACTTTATCCATATTTTTTATTTATCATTTACGAAGATGGTTTTGCTGAAATTTCCTTCGACGGTTTTAAGTCTATACCAGCTAAAAAAATTAAAATATGCAGTGTCGTACTGCTGAGCCGATTATTTTGGTAACAACTCAAATGAAGCTTTTTTGCAGCCTCTTTAATATCGTCAGGAACACACAATTCCTCACTATTCTTCATTATGCAAGACATGGAACACCAGCAAGAACTCTAAATGTGACTTTGAATAAAACGCGTGAGCTGTAAACAATACTGTTTGTTGGTAACCAGGTGATTCGGCGTCACCTAACACGGCCACTTCACAGCAAATGCGATAACATGAAAATAGTGTTTTTTTAGAAATATTAACTTTATCTATTTTATTATGCAAACAGGACAGTTGTGCAAAAAACTTTGTATGGTATTTGAGTTGAAAGAAAGTTTTATTTTATTCGTAAAATTGTTCAACCCGCTACGCTCGTTTCGCAAACTTTTTCATTCACAAAATAAAACCTTACTTTTATCAGTCATATCATAAATAGCTATTATTTTTCACAACGATTCAGAAATTCAGTATCATTGGACAATGAATTCGACCAATCACATGTTAGTGCCCGCCATATGCAGCCATAAATGTCAATCGAAAATGATAACAACCCCTATAAAGTAACACTGAGTTTTCTATGAATTTCTATTTCGCGCTTTAATGGGTTGGCAACAGTACTGGGGGCTGGCGACACTGAATCTGCGATTCTGAAGTTGGTCGGATGTTTGTCTGTCAGAACTGACGTTTCTGGTTGTTTATTGTTTTCATCTGAGATTATGAAATATGGATATTTGTACTAAATACTTCTTCAGCCATAGAAAAATATATTCTATTCATTTGAAAAAGTTAAAGTGAATGTTTTATGTAAATACTATGAAGGAATAATCCCATTATCATTTATAGATAGGAATAAAATTCTGGCCCCTTTTCTTCATAAGAAATCCTTTGAAAACAGGAGTTATTGAATGAAATGAATAGGAAAAATTGATTTAAAGTGTGTATTTGCGAGGTGGCTTTTTGTGATGAAAATGTTTCAGTATATTCACCACTTTTGAGTTAATGATGACTAATTACATGCAGAGAGTAGGGTTTACAGCATGGAGAAAAAAAACTACAATCCTAATAGCATCTGGATTAGTGGTATTGATAATATTTGGACTGCAGTTTTCAAGACTCGATGATAATAGAACTGACACCTTAATGGAGGAAGAAAGAGATGCAGAAATTGTTGGAGCTGCTTTGATGAAAAGTGTAAAAAATGTTAGGTTCATAGAGAATGTGAATAAAATTAATAAAGAGAGAATGGATTCTCTAATAAGATCAAATAGTGATAGATCAGATAAATCAACAAAAAATGTAAAGGATAGAAGAGATGCTAAATCAGATACGCATTATGAAAGCCTTGAAATGAAGCAACAACTTGGGATTCCCTATGTTAATTTGGACTCAGAAAATCCTTATGTTCCTAGGAAAAGGATAGTTCATTTAGATTTGAAAGGAGCCCCTCCTCTTCTGTCATATTTGAGAAAGCTGTTCCCTTTGATAAAAACATTGGGAGCTACTGGTGTTTTGTTAGGTAAAACTGCTCTTATAAGTGGTTTTGTTCATGTTTTATGTTAGTTCAACTTTCATGCTAACAAAAGTACTAAATAAGCCATTAAAGCTTCAATAACATGTCATGGATACATAAAAACAAGCTGAACACACTTATGCAGTATTTTTCAACCCAAGAAAAGCTTATCATTGTGTATCACTCAATATTTCAAAAACACTGAAAAGAGTCTACATTTGAAAAGTAGAGTTTATTCCTTTGTTGTGTGACAAATGAAACATTGTATTTCTCGAATTTAATTGTGATATAAATAATTATATCTGTAAGTGCAGTGTGTTAGACTTTCAATCCCGAAATCAATGTTGATTGGGGATGAGTAGATTGTTTCTTTCTAAATAATTAATTAGTCCAATTTCTTAAGCCAATCCAAGTGATTTCTGCCAGGATGGAATCAAGGAGATTGTTCGGTAATTACTGATTGTGTTTCTGTTACTCTTTTTAAAAATTGACATTATTGGAGTATTTGAAGTGATCTGGAAAAACACTTCAAAAACCTAGGTACATTGATGAAAAAGTTTTGGCTTTCTACTTTTTTCTTCCTCTGGAAGTTTCCTACATTTTTGTATAAAAATGGAGAAGTAGAAAGACAAAAGTTTCCTTTCCCAAAAAACTCATTCTGTATTGATTTGATGTATGTATCATTGTTAGAATTGAACTTTTGAGTATTCTCCTTGCCAAAGTTACATAAGTATTAATTGAAGTCATCCTGCAAGATTTGAGGACTAGGGGAGACATTTTGTGGTTTCATAAATGAACATGCCATTTTATGCTTATTTTTTCTTTCATGATTAGGCTAGCATTTTCAATTGCTAGTCTATAACATTTGATTTCCCTATATGTTTAAAATTAATTGCTGTATATTTCTTCATTCAGAGTATTATTAACCTGACAGTCACTACATATTATTATTGTTTTTCATTTGTACACTGGTAACAACTTTTATGGTAAATATTAGTGTACAGCAATTTTTTTTGGAAATAAATAGATACTGTGCTTTATGTTCAGTCATCTTGACATATATAATATAACTTTATCAAAGAGTCACTTTGATAAAAGGCTTATTGAATAAACTGAAAAACTTTTGGCGTACCTCAAAGTTCACTACTTGATCCATTATTCTTGATTTAGAATAACATTCTACCATTATCCAATGATCTTACCAAATATATTATTTATACTCTGACGACACTACTTCATTAGTAAGAGAGAAAGAGGATACTGAAGTATAGAACTAGTTTATGTTGAATGATTTAGTTACCAATAAAATAAAAACCTGTAAAATGACATTCGGTATGAGAAATACAGTTGGAAATGGAGAATCAAACAGAAGTTTCAAATTCTTGGGAGTGTACACCTAAACTCTCATTCAAACTGTGATCAATATTTCGACTCCTCATGTCTTTATCTAAAAATTAAGCAGTATCTTTGTTATTCTCAATCTGTCTGGTATAGTCTCTGGTATAACCTTATGAACATCATAATTTTTTCGTTGCCACTCAGTTATTTCATATGCAGTTCTTGTCTGCCAATAAGGTCTTTGGACTCCAAAAAAAGCATTTAGAGTAATCTCGGGATCCAAATAAATCTTATAATGTCTAAACACATTCAAAAAAATAGTTAATCGTGAATCATCCCATAACCACAATACAAGCAAAAAATAAAATATATCTACTTTCCACTGTAGGATAACAAAAACTCAAAATATCCGCATTACTCAATTGTGAAGTTATTCAATGAACTGACAATTTCACTATGAGTTATTGATGTAATGCACTGTAAAAAATACAGGATGGAACAAGCGTTTTACAGCATTTGTGAATTCCTTGTGGAATTTTCACAAGTTAGAGACCACAGTAAGTTTTTATGTTTAATAAAATTGTGGCAAGGTTTTACTCGTTTTATTTTAAGTTTTTTTCTTGAGATTCCAACATTTTTCTCGAGGTCACAACCTTTTTCTTGAGATCTAATGTGATTTAGAATGTTGAAATCTCAAATTTCATCCATTTCAGAATATGAAGACATGTTTCCCTTCAGTGGGCCGCTAAAAAATATATCTGCTGGTAATGCCTACACTGTGGATAATATCAAAGAAATTTTGAGCCTGGCAGATAGCTCAAACCTTGAAGTGATTCCTCTCATTCAAACTTTTGGACATGTTGAATTTGCTTTGAAACATTCAGATTTTGCTCATTTGAGAGAAGTTGTAGGAAGCCCTCAAGCTCTGTGTCCAAGTAGAAAAAGCTCTTTAGATTTCATCAGAGAAATGATTGATCAGGTTTGTATTTTTATATATTATGTCGATGATCTTATTCCCATATATGAAATTAATTTTTTCAGTGTAAACAATATTGAAAATTGTCACCTGAAGAAATATCAAAAAGTTCGCAGATAAAAATTTAGTTTTTGTCAACGTTTTGGATTTTATTAAAGCCATCTTCAGGGCTCAAACATTAGTTATCCATGTCAAAAAAAATCTTTAAAATATTTGTAACAGACAACATAAGTACAAACGAAAATGAGGACTAACCAAATGAAAAAGTTGAGTGCTTTGATAATTCGAGGTGTTTAATGTTGTTGAAGAAGGCTTCAAACACCGGCTTATCTTTGTGTTGCCGCAGGAATGAAGTGACCTATCTCTAAGTCTTTCATGTGGGCCTTTTGCTGAAGTGGTTTCAACTCGATGACACAGTTTTGATCATCTTGTTCACTGTTGGAAACTAAACCAAGTTCAGCCGTCCAGGCAGTTGCCTTAAAAATAAATGCTTCAATTCCTGCTCTCTCACGGTCGTGGTTCATGTAGAGAATCATCATTATTTCATGTGAAAATACTTTTTTCGAAGCAAGTTTTTGTTAACATTCACCCAAATTCGGGTGATACCCTTTGCCTTATCTTATCTTCGCTTAATATAAACCCTCAATATATTTTTCATCTTCTTTCAGATCATGGCCCTACATCCCACTACAAAATATCTACACATTGGCTGTGATGAAGTATTCCAAATGGGAGAATGTGACATTTGTCGACTGGAAGTTCATGAAAATTTGTTCCTCAAACACGTTAAGAATATCGCAGATTTAGTCCGATCCAAATATCCTAACGTTCAGGTGATAGTTTGGGATGATATGTTGCGCCACATATCCCAACAGTCTATGCTTGACGTCAACCTTGGAAATTTAGTTGAACCAATGATTTGGGTTTATGCAGAAGACATTTACCGTTTTGTGCAGCCCACCGTTTGGGAAAAATATGCTGCCGTTTTTAAGACTGCTTGGACAGCTTCAGCATTCAAAGGAGCGTTTGGAGAAAGTCTATATATACCGAATGCCAGAAGGCATCTTGAGAACAATTTGAGATGGCTGGATACTATGGCTACGCAGTCAATATCATTCAAGAAAGGCCTTGCTGGAATAGCTATTACCGGTTGGCAACGTTATGACCATTTTGCTGTTCTCTGCGAACTACTTCCAGCTTCCATACCATCTCTAGCTTTAAGTTTGATAGCCCTAACTCATGGATATTTCAACTCGTCTTTGAAAGACAAACTTCTTTTATCACTCAGTTGTCCAGAACAGAGTTCAGATTCTTCTCCCTTTATAATGCTAGAATCAGATCCGTTCATGTGGGAGAAATTGAATAGATGCATGTTCCCAGGTAACGCATTTTTCAGGTTGACCAATAGGTATCACAATCTGGAAGCAGAAGTAAAGGAATTGTTGGATGTCACGAGAAGAAAAAAAGGATGGATGACGTCTTACAATATTCGCCACAACTACAGCTTGCCACTGAGAGTAGACGAATTGACTATTGATCTGCCTAGAATGTATCACGGTATGATGTCTCTAGCTAGGTCGGCGGTGGATTCTATGACAGAAATTTTTGATAATTATACAATATCTGAATGGATCGAACAAAAAATTTATCCATACGTTCTTGAGTTTGAACTGATTCAAAACCAAAGTATTGTGCTCAAAAGTGTGAATCATTGGCCTTCCAGGCCTCTGGCACCTCTTAAAGATATGTATAGGTTGAATATTGGTGTTACTATCAATTAGGAAAATTTGGAGGAATATAGATGTTCACTGGTAATCACAGCAGATGTTATTAATCTTATCTGAGAAAGAACTGAGTACAAATATAAACAACTATTGTGATTCGTTTACATTTCTTTCAAAATTGAATATCTTCTTGATGGTCTTTCCTCACTTTCAAATTTTAATTCATCTTAGATTTATATATATATATTCAAATGTATTAACTGCATAAAATGAAATATAGTTTTCTGGTGGTATAACGACATTGCTTTTCAAAATTCTCTTATATAAGGAAAAAATAAGTCTTTGGAAAATTATTAGATATCCATTATGAAGATAATGTAACTTTTAGTACAAAAATCTTTCAAACTCTCTACAGTATACTTATTGTGGAGTTATGATGAAAACAAAATACTTTTCAGTTGCAAAACTCTGTTGTGAAACTTGGGTGAATTTATAGGAAAAGTAATATGACAGAAATCATAGTTTTTGGAATTTTTTTTCATGACATGCGTAACACAAAGACTATTTTGGAATCTATTCATTTTCTGTGTGAGTTATATCTGGGATTCTTTCACAATATTTCGACTAAACAAATGTTCATCAAGTATTAACTTCCTCCCATTTCTACTATAATTAGACCAATAACATTTGAATTCAGTGAATTACTTGTTGAAAACACTATCCAACATATTTACTTTACTAAGGACGCGTTTCGTTACACAGTAGTTTCCTCAGCCGAACTTCGTTTATTACTGTGTAGTGAAACATGACTTCCGTAAAGTTATAAGTATAAAAATTGTATAATTGTGGAATGATTACATAAAAATCGGTCAGTATTTTTTGTTTGGAGATGTAGTGTTATTCTTTTAGAAAAAATATTTCTCAGATTTCTACTTTTTTGATAGTAGGTACATAAAAAAATATCTTGAGAAAAAAATTATTGAGAACTCTCAGAAAATGTATAGATCATCCACAGATATTTGTTTCAAATAAAATCTAAAAGAGTATCTCTGACAACTTGCTTCCATGTTGAGGTATCCAGAAATATTTTTTCCCAAATATGTTCTAGATACATGAAAACTGATGGCTGTGTCTAATGGTCAAATTTTTTGACAAACTTAATGGTGAAAACCACTTATTGATATCTATCATCGATCCCGAGTCACAGCATGTTTTTCGAAAATATTTATTTTCGAAAAGGTACTGTAACTTTTTTCCTGTCAAAAATTTCTGGTTTCTATGAAAATATCTCCAAAACAATATTTTACGTAGAATTCAATGGTGTAAAAAACATTTTTTCAAATGAGATATCAATAGTAGTTTTTGATGGAAAACTGTTTTTTTTTAATGAAACACCCTGTATATTCCTGCATTAGTAGCTATCAAATAATGTTGAGAAAGCTTTTCACAGCAGTAATCAAAAAGCATAGTTTCAATAAAACTGATAACAACAATTATACTATATTTACCAGTAATAAATGAAACGTCGGCAATAATAATAATGATAATGAACAATCAATGAAAAATATTTTTTCAGAGGAGGTGTTCAAAATGTCTACCAGCATCTCCTACTCACAGGCGACACCTTTTCTGAACATTTTTTGCCGAATGAATTAGTTCAATAGGAGTGAGAAACGCTAAACTCAGCATCACAGCCGCTTCCAATTCGTATCTAGAATTGGTCGGCAATTTAAAAATTAGATCTTTCAACCTTCCCCAGAGGTAAAAGTCCATAGGGGTTAGGTCCGGTGACCTGGCAGGCCAACGGTTGGGTCCTTCGTTGGCTATCGAATTATTACCAGAATTTGCAGCTAAAAAATTGGTGACAACTGCAGCGTTGCGAGACGAAGCCCCGTCTTGTTGAAAATATATTTTTCTGAGCTTCATTAGTGGCAATTCATCAACAAAGGGTTCAATATTTTGCTTTAAAATTTTTAAACATATCTGAGATGTGAGTGTCATAAATGAACGGGTTGATAATTCTACCCCTGAATACACCTGCCCACACACTAAATCCAAGTCTTCCTTGACTTCTTTGCTCCACAATAGAATGAGGATTTGGTTGTGTCCTAGTATAAGAATTGGAGCGGTTGAAAATGCCGGCACTGCTCATATACACTTCGTCTGTCCAAATACAATTTAACGTTCAAAATCTCCTGATTTGAGTTGATAAAATTTTCTGGTTCTATTTGGTTTGACTTTGTGTTTTTTCAAAATCCTCCCAACGTTAGTTCTTGGTAGGCCTGTTGATATTTTCAAATTTCACGTTGACGTCCTGGGATTATTTTCAACAGCTCCTAAAACGACTATTTCAACTCCTTATCCCTATGTGATTCATATAATTTTGGAATTTTTTTTTCAAATTGACCACTATCAATTAGGTTGTGTCGAAAATGTCTAAAAAGTTGTCTTCTCTCTGGATACCTCTCATGATAAAAATTGCTTGCTGCTTCTACATTTTCCCCTTTGTAAAAAACATATCCCATTTTTATAATTCTCATACATCATTGCAATAATGTTTAAAAATTAAACAAAAATCACAAATTGAAGAGCGTCTTTACTGCCTAAATCAAAATTTGACTGCTACCAGTAAAGATTTGCATTCTGTTTTATCGCCGCATCGTCCAAAGCCTACTTGATAAAAATGTGCGTTTCAAAGTCTACATGAAAAAACCTAAAACCTCTGTATTTCAAAGATGACTCTAGCAAAACATCAAGTGAACTACATTTTTGTAAAGTAATTTCAAGCTCTATTGAAATATGCAGGAATATACATAAAAAAATTGTTTTCCATCAATAACTATTGATATCTCAATTGAAAAAATAAGTTTTTTGCACCAATTCTACGTGAAAAAGTGCTCTAGATATTGTGACAACTTAACTAATTAACTTTTATAAAATAAATTTATTTCTAACAATATTTCAATGTCATAAACTAATTTATTTATTATAACACTTAGCAAACAACGCTTAATTTATTTCCACTTGATTCGTATTTCTTGATTCACTTTCTCAACTGCCCACTTTGGTCAGGAAGACAGGCTTATATCGGTAAAGGTCGTTTCGAGAATTCTGTAACCGGTTCGGTACTCGTCTAGAATGTTACCAGCAATTCCAGGCTGCATTCTTTCGAGGTGAGGTCATGTGTTTGTTCCCCGTATCAATTCCTCGGTCAGGAAAAAAGTTTTCGAAAATGCATATTTTCGAATAACATGATGTAACTCAGAAACGATGATAGATATCGATATGCGGTTTTCACCATTGTTTGTCATAAAATTTGACCCTTGAGACACATCCATCAGTTTTCATCCATCTAGTTTAAAAACAGGAGTTTCCCTTTAAAAGTGTCCAATTTGGCCCACTATATACAATGGAGATGACTAATTATAACTCACGAGAGAATGAAAGTGTCAAGTTGTGGCAAATTCAAGAATTTCAATACTCAGGTGAACATCAGGTTCAGTGAATTCTTTTTTGTGGTTTCCAGTTAAACCAATAAACTCATCTCTTGGGTCCATAAGTTTTTCCTAAATATTGTTCTAAAAGCACCATTTGAAAACAACTTGCTTCTTGCATCAAGTTCATATTAATGGATAAGTTCTAATGACCCACTTCAATTTATTACTCATATTATTTGGATATATTATACATAAAACCAAACTTATATTAATTTTTTATGATTTTTGTTGAAATATTTTCATATTCGCTTTTCACATATTGCGAAATAATCAAACTGTTATAAGCTTTCGATTACAAACTGCGGACACTAAAATCTTGGAAAGGTAGAAGTACAAAATTTATTAATCTGCAAGGATCACTGAAATTATACTTCAATAAAAGCACATCTAGCTTTAAGAAGGCACGGTTATAGAAAATTTATGACAAAATACCCAGAATATTCAATGGATGCCCAATTTATCTTCACAGGATATCTTATGTACGTTTTAAGTATACCAATTTGGATGTCCTAAAATATCGTACATTTTTTTGATATCTTAAGGACGTCCACCTAATGATATCCCTTTCAAGTCCACTAAGGGATATCTGATGTACATCAATTTTATATCCAGAGATATTTTTACCTGACTTTGATATCCGATTTACCTTAGTAGCAACTAGAAAGTTCAAATAAGCACTCGTTTTTCAATAGAGTATATACAATGATTTGAAGCAAGCAATTTTTTTCCAAAAAATATATTACCACTGTTGAATACATTCATACATGTTTCCTTGATACAATTTTTCAATGTTAATACACATAATACAGTCCACATCTTTACAATATATTACCGATTTGCTTGATAATTTGTACACTTTATTTGATAAAGAATTCTGCTAGACTAGTAACAAATACTGAGGTCAAAAGAAGTTTTGTGATACATACTGCCCTTTGCAACACACTTCATTTAAAAATTATCTAGCTATCTTCTGATCAAGACACTTTCTAAAAGCTCCTAGTTACTTGTTGAGATATTTTCTTGGAATGATGTTCGCATCCGATAAAAATAATTTTCATGGACTCTTACTTTCATGTTCCTTTTTTTCTTGTGAATATCTCAGCCTTTTTCAATTGAAAAAACTGAATGTTAGTGAATTGTCAAAATAAGACTTTACCTGTTGTGATGAATTCGTATTAGCCTTTTTAAATTATTGTAATTTATGGCATGATCTGAAATTAAAGTATAATATCCACTAGTTGTTTTTTTTATTTCTATCACTTTTTGTTGAGTATATCACAGTTTATGACCTTTTTGAGAATTTTCATTCTTCATAATTTGAAAAAATAACTTTATACAGGTGTAGAAAACGTGCTATTTATAGTAGGTTAGGTTAGAAGTGAGTGGGTCTGTTCGACCCTCCACCGCAACCCACAAGGGTTCATTGTGGCTCACACCTATTCAAACTCGACCAAATAAACACAGTTTTTTGACGAAGCTGATTAGTTTGTATGGTGAGTGATCTTTCAGGTCAGATGGCAAAAGTGTGGTTCTACCAAACTCTGAAAACCTGATTCGGTCCACGGCGGGGCAGGCACAAAGT